>APFE031288183.1:2745-37129 GCA_000404065.3 Pinus taeda | reverse complement strand
AAACACATCACTGTGCACAAGCTCTAATATTTGTTTCGCCCTCTTACTACCAGAGGGGAAACTCACCCGATTCTGCTTTCCATATACATAGTTTTCAAAAAAATCAAAATCCAGAGAGCTATTACTCATACCTTCTACCATACCTTTACCATGAAGTATTCGAAGGCCCTTCTCTCCAATATGTCCAAGCCTTTGATGCCACAGCATAATCTTCTCTCTAGAGACCACTAGATTTTCTACTCCACTTTCAGGAACCAGAGAACTATTGCACCCATCAATAACAGTGCTACCTTGCAGCTTGTACAGAGTTCCAATCCAAACTCCCCACATCAATACCAGTGCTCCCCAGACCATCTTGCAGGTATCCTTCTTGAACATTGTTTTTACACCTGCATCATCCAACTTGCTTACAGAAATCAGATTTCTGGCCAATGCAGGAATATGCAGAACACCCGAGAGTGTTCTAACCCTTCCACCTTGCAACTTCAACTTTACTTTTCCACGACTAATGATTCTAGCCTTCCTATCATCCCCCAAGAAGACATCACCACAATCATATTTCTCATACTCACAGAACCACTCTTTATGGGGAATGAAGTGAAAGGATGCACCTGAGTCAATCAACTATGCCTCATGATCTACATGTGTACTTGAAGAAGCCAAGTACACATCCCCACCTTTATCTGAGGTGGTTTTCGCCTCTGCAGAAGGAGCATCATCAGATCCCTTTCCTTTATCAGGAGCTTTAGATTTACACTCTTTTCTGAAGTGCCCTTCCTTTCCGCATTTCCAGATGTGGGGCATCGAGATTTGTTAGGCGATAGATCACTTCCAAAGCCTCCTTCATAGGGATGCATGTATAAAGGGAGACCACATCAAAGCTGAAGAGATTGTCCTCGGCGCTAAGCTTAATATCCCTAAGCTCCTTAATGAAAGATGCAAAGTCTTTCACGAAGGACTCAGTGCGGCCAACCAGGGGCTTAAGTTTAAGGGCAAGGTACTTAGCTAGAAGATAGGTTGGACTGCCATTGATGTTGATGATAGGCCTCAGAGGGGCTCCTTCCTTATGAATCTTTGGTAACCCATAGGTCCTAGGAGCAATGGGTCTACTTTCAATGAGCTTGTGGCACAGGGAACTCACCGAGTTATTAGATTTGATGGCGAGAACCACTGTCCTAGAAATCTTCTTCAGAGGGTTCTTGGGCAGTTTTTTATAACTACCACTATTGAGGAGATGATCTAACATCTTCCTCCGGTAATCATCCTTGTTCAGGATGACCGTAGCTCCTCCTTTGTTTGCCTTCAGAATGACAATATCTTTGTTCTAATTTAAGGATTTTAAGGCAGAGAATTCCTCATTGCTGAGGTTCTTCTGAGGGGGCTTAGCCTTTCTAAGGACGACAACACAATCCTGTCTAATAGTGTCCTTGATATTATCCGAAAGATCTCTAATCTCATATTCCACGTCGAAAATAATGTCCTCCACCGGGATTTACGCCGAAGTTATTCTTTCAACTATTATGGATCACAGAGGCCTCAATTCAACTAATCTTCTCTTGTTGGAATTTTTTTGAACAAAAGTTAACCATCTCTCGAAACTTCTACATATATATTTCCTTCAAACATAGGATTATGAAAATAATTAACTCATACATTGAAATGTATCATTCCTTTGAAATAATTGCTTGTTGAAAATGACTCTATCATTGTTTGGAGTCATCAAAGGATCTCAATGAAATCATCCATCATCTCCTTACTTTATTTCTCATGGGATTCTTGTCGAAAGAACTTAATAAGATCTCTTATTTCATTGTCTTTCCTAACAAAATGGGAGACTACTTGGGCTGGCAAGAAAAGCCTTCACTAATATTGGTTAGTTAGAGGCCCAACTTCTATACCTTGAGCTTGTGAGGAACACACATGAGAAAAAAACATAGAGAACATATTGTTTTAATAGTAGTAATCTTTATTGAATTAAGAATGAAGTGAAATTTTGTTTTGCAAATATCACACAAGTTAAAATACTGAAAGTAAAGTATTACAATCAAAACAATATATGTCAATAAATCAAATGGTGAAAGTCATTGCAATGTATGTAACAATACAAAATGGATAGAATAGCAGTAGCATATCTTTGATAAGAGATGGGATGATTATGATCATTTGCATAAAACCATAAATTATAAGGGGGAGAGCCAATCTTATTACAATAGGAAGTAAAACCCTAAAGCAGAAACCCTAATCCTAAGAGTTGAGGTGATGAAAAGGGAGTAGGCCTTGAAAATATGGTTTGGAACTTCAACTTCCTGAGCTATAACTTTGCACATCAACTTTTTCTTGAGGGTGGTTTTTGAACTTGAAAATTACCCAAAATTAAAGCCTTTTTCCAATGGCAACCACTTAAATCATAGACTTGGTTTTGTAATAAGTACATGTGGGTCATTAGCTCTTATTTCCATACATTCAACCCTTACCTCCATGTCCCCTGACTATCTCAAAATATTAATCAGAAGTCATGAAATTTAAACCTTAACCAAGAATGTGAAACTATTCATTGCCCACCACCAATGCCAACTTTACTAATGTGAAAAAGAACAACACTTCTATATTCTCCTAAAAAAATTACTTTAAATTTTAAACTAATGTCAACCCTAAAAACAATTATATATAAAAAAATTAATTTATAATATCCATACATAATCATTAATATAATTGCATTAGAAAATTAAACCAAATTCATATTCTCCCTACCCACTTCTTTTAATTTAATTGGACCCTATCCTAATAGTAAGCCAGAGAAATTTTATTAGAACTTAGAAAACTCACCTACCCATATATTCCTTATAAACATTCCTAGTAATGGGATAACATGTGCCATAGTTGACTCTTGTTATATAAATCCTCAACTCTTTCCATCGCTTATAGTAATATTGGAGTTTTTTTCTCCCATTAAAGCGAATGGAGTTTGGTTTGCTTTAGTCCCCGGGGTTGTCCCATCAGTTTCATTTCTTAAATCCCTACCTACATCAAATTTCATTTATGTTTTAAGTGTTATCCAAAGTCAAAGGTAATGTCACATTACCATGGGTTTCTATTATCATAATTTTTCATATTTTAAAAGATCAATGACTTTACTTGGGTAAGGTATTACTTGGGTAAGGTGAGGTACAATATTGATAACATACCTAAATGGAATAGAGTCTTTATCGCCACCTCTATGATGGTCACTATGGTGTCTTCAAAGCATTCTTCTTTAGAATTTAATCTTTAATATATTTTAGAATTTAGATAATTCTAGTTATTATTATTTTTTTGAGAGGTAAAATTTATGATAATTTATTTTTCAATTTAAAATGAAGATATATAATAGATGTTAATTTATTAGGTTAACTTATTATCATTATTTTAGAAAACCAAGTTATTTAATATGTTTTGGTGATGGTTTGTATGGTGGTAGATAGTTACGGGTATATTTATTTTAAAAATTTTATATTATAAACATATCCTCTTTTGAAAGGATTTTTAAACTTAATTTCAAATTTAAATATTTATTTTAACATAAAAAGAACTAATATTTTTATATTATTATCATTAAAATTATAACAATAAAATAATATACTTTTTAATTAGAATTTCTCCTTATTCTACAAATAAATTAAATATACTCTCACTTATAAATTAACTGCTTTAATATATTTACTAGTATTTTTACATATTCATGAAAAGAAAAAGCCGAAGGCAATAGGGAATTCTTTCTTGTTCTTGGGTTCATGCATATTCCTTTCTATATGCGATTATGCTATTGAAATATGGGCAAACTCTCCTTCGAATGGTGGTTTCTAAATGGTCATCACTAGTGGTATCAAAACTAGTTTTGTGGTCTCTGCACTGAGCCTTGTGCTAACCGATAGAGACAAGAATCTGCTTTGGACAGAGAGCGGGAACAACTCGGACAATGACATGGTGGAGAATGGTTCGAGTGCCTGCAAGTGCTCTTCCCCAAAGCTAAAGAGAAAACATTGTCAGACCTAAAGTCATTGTTTTTAGCAGTGGAGCAGGCGAAGGAGGTTAATGTAGAGCAGGGGGAATGCGTGACATCAAGTCTCACTTGTCCACGTTCAAGGTTAACGATGGATAGAAAAATAATAATAATAAAAAAAATAATAAATAATCTTACATGACAACCAATGAATCTAACTACAGTGTCATGAGACAAAGCTTCACCATAAAAAAACCTTCAGCTTAATAAATCTTTTAACTTTAATTTTTGAATCTCATAAATTAAATAACATTAAATAACATGAATATTTCATTTAATTATTCATAAACATTAAAAATACTAAATAATAAATTAACAGATAAAATACTAACCTCTTAATATCAAATCGACTTTCCTAAAATGTAGTTGAGATATTTCATCAAAACGATGTAATATTATATTCTGTTCATCGAGATGGATGATGACTTATGTTATTTTCTAAGATAGGGGGTTGTGTAAGTTCCTTAGTAGAAGCTTTATATTAACCCCATATCACAATATACACAATATTCGAAGATTACATATCACAATATACACAAGCCGAAGATTACAAAGTTGCATATGGCAGCGCATCATGTAACAACGAGTTGAACTCGGGTGGGGAGGCAAACAACGTGCCGTCCCAGCCAGGCGAGATATCGCCCGTGTACCGACAAATCAATTATTCGAAATGCACCGACATTATCCATAATGCACTAACTACTGCACCAACATTATTGTTTTATTAAACAAGGCTCTCATGTTATTGTTTTATTAAACAATAATTTTAGTGATGTTAAGCCTTTGTAGTATTTTTGTGATGCTTATCAATTAAGTACTTTAATTTAAATTTATTTTTATATTAATACAATTAAATAATATAATTTGAGTGAGTTTAATGGTTAAGAGTATGCGTTTCTTCTTAAAAAGTTACAGGTTTAAAATGAGAGGGGTAGAGTACGTATGTTTTTGTAAATTTAATAGTCAAATCGCTACACGGAAGTGACTCCCTTATTTTAGGAACAAAAAAAATCTTATACACCAATTTGATGTCTAACTTAACAATAACCTTCCAAAATAAATAATAATAATTAATTATATATATAATAATGAAAAATATTAATTAATCGACCATTTTCAATTTTTATGAATATTATTATTGAAATAATTGTATTTCAGTAGTGATTAAGTATGTGATTATATTTAAAAATATTATCATTAAATAATTATCTTGTTAGTGAAATACCCTTTGGGCAATCAAATCATGGTAGGAAGAAGATAACCTCCGTGCACACTTTTACATGTTCTGAGTAGGTTCACTACTGGTTCACCTCTGGTTCACCAGGAGTTGGCTATCGGAGAAACGAAGACGCAACAAGTAGTAAGCTCGTGACAGGAGCCCCTGCTCAAAAATTGGTATCAGAGCCAGTAACGTCTGGTTCAGAAGGTCGATATTCAAAACTTTGTACTCATAAAGAATGGATTCTTTCCGGAAATCAGTTCTTTCTGAGAATTAGAAGAGAGAGATTCTAAGGCTGAAGAAAACCCTTTAAGGGATATGTTTACATCAAGTTCTAGTCGTGTTATAAACTCTGCTGAACTTGAATTTGAAGAACCCCAACCTTCTGCCCGATGGGAACTACCTGCCATAGCTACCTCAGAAGTGTATAGTGATCTGTCTGTTTTCCATTTAAAAGCTGCAACTAGGATTAGTATAAAAGAGTATGTGAGCCAAATACAAGAAAACTCAGATAACATCTAGACTATATCTCTGTTAAATCCAAAAGAATTACAGGCCAAGGCAAAAAGGTTGAAGACAAACTATTTGCATCTAGGATGCATCCGAGTAGGAATCAATCCTTTGATACATAAAGGATTACATACTTTTGTGTTAGCAACTATCAGAGATATGACGCACAATAAGTATACAGATTCCTTAATAGGCGGAATTGTTGCTCCTCCCTCTGATGGCCCAGTTTATTTTGATTGTTACCCAAATTTCTCTGTTTACACCTTTGACGAAACCATAGACCAGATTCTGCAACTCCAAATTCAGAATACTGGTTTCGATATGAAAAAGAAGAGAAATAATATTTCCATCTAGACCAAAGGCTTTTTGTCACACTAATGCCTTGTGGCTAGCCATCTGCCATACACCCAGTAGAGACTCAAAGTCAAGTATCGTTTTCATGACTGATGCGAAAAATAAAAAAATTGAGCATCAGACAATCCAGTGGGAAGAATTGACATTTCCAGAGCATTGGGTGGTGAATAATCCCAAGCCTCTTCTGCCAAAGAATATCACCTCTGTTGATATTACTGAAAATTTGACTTCTTCTATCATCTCTTTCCCAAGAAGATCTACGCCGAAGAATTGAAGCTACCTGTAAATTATCCAAATACAACAGAGACCCTTCCATCGTAGATACAACTTCTTCCAGTTCATCTTTTTGTAAACATAATTCTTTGTATGAGTTATCCCATCTTGTAAATTATTGTTCTTTAGAAGTCAAATGTCCAGATTGTTAAGAACATGTAAATCTCCTCACTCTAGTCGAGTCTGAAATCCATAACAATCATAATCCCAGGATTGGTATTGCTCCTCCTTCCACCTCTGTAAATGCATGCCCAAATCCCAAGTGCTCAGAAATACCTTTCCCACATGAGCAAGATCCAAATCATGTACTCATGATGCATGAGATTGTAACATTAGAAGGAGAAGACCCAAGGTTGACTCAGATGATATGTCAAATGAGACCAGCCAAGCCCAGATATGGTTTACGCTGCTGAGGTCTATCTTGAGAGGGAGAGTTTTAGAGCTAGGAGTTGGTGGAGGTGTTTCTTTAATTTCATTTGATGGTTGTAACTTTCCTCCAGATCCTTAAATAATATAGGTTGGTTTTTTTTGCTTCCATATATTGTTGTTCATTGTTTACTTCTTGTATCTAACTAATGAATGTTTGGAAGTTTGGTTTGTTATAATGCATTCAGTTATGTTTATTTGTTTCTAATGCTTTTGATAATATTATTATGTTGTGAATAGTTTGTTTGGTCTTTCTTATGTGCAAGACCAAGCTTCAGAGATAGCTAGGAGCACTTCCTAGCTACACTAAAAAATCCAACAAGTCTACATGTGAGGACTCACAGGGTTATTTTTCACTTCTCTTATCAATATCTTCCTTACTTCTTGTATCACTAAAAGAATCAAACCTTGAAAAAACCTTTCTCTTATTCGGTTTGCCCTAGGTTTCCGAGAGAACCTGAGAGGGTTTTCTGTTTGTCCAACCAAGAATTATAGAAGTGGTTTCTATAGGTAACTTAGGGTTCTTTTTGTTTAAAGAGCATGAAAAAGTCCCTAAAAAGAATATGCTTAGATCTTCTTTGTAGGAGTTTAACGAGCTCGAAGAAGTAAAGTCGAGAATTTTCGAGTTAACGAGCAAGAAAAATACCATAAAAATAATGCTCAGTCTTCTTCGTGTAAGTTTAACAAGCCTGAAGAAGGAAACTCGAGGTTTTTCAGATTAATGAGCAAGAAAAATAACATAAAAAGAATGCTCGTTCTTCCTGCTTTCCTTCAAACTTAGGAAGGTTTGCAAGAATTTTATGTCGGGTTGGAGCCCATAGAAAGTTATGGTTGATGGGATCATTTGTCAACTTGTATAGATTTGGGATGGCCAATGTAGCCAGGAGGTCCTCCCATCAAACGGGTTTCTGATAGGGTACATAGATTGTGATGGATAGTAGTTTCCATGAGGTAGTGGTGGGGTCGTCTAGAGTGACGGGCCATAAGGAATGCCCCCAGCCCAAGGAAGGTAACTAGCTAATGGGTATTCCCCAGGATAAAGGTTGCCCCCAAAAGATGCAAATGGTTGAGCTGGGATGCCCCAAGGATATGTAGTGGATCCAGGGAATGGAACACCACTAGCCACATAAAACGGGTTAGGTATAGAACCACCAACAATGAGGTAACCATCAATAGGAAAATAATGAATCATATATTGACCGTGTTGATACACATATTGCATGGGTGTAAGAATTCCATTGACAGGTGGATAAGTACCAGAAACATTGCCTCCACTCTGCAGTGATGGGGGAGCTGAACCAAGCAATGGACTTCAACCAAAGAAATTGTTGAAGGCTTTTAAACTAGGAACACCAGGAGCCAACAAAAAACTAGCAGGGGTAGTCGAGGCAAAAAAATGTTCAAAACTACCCCAAATGAGCGTAGTTGAGGTTCCTAGATGAACCATAGGTTGTACATTAGGATAACCCACAAGAGGTGTGGAACTTGAGATAGGCAGGTTGAAAGAAAGTGGAGCAAAGGTGTCCACAAAAGACCATGACTCACTAATAGTCATTGGGATGTTCAAAGGGGAAACCAATGAAGACACTAAAGGTAAGGGTGATGCCTAAATGAAGATAGGCCCAAGAGGATCTGCAAGTGGAGGATTACAAGGAGGTACTAGACCTTCAGTAGAAGGGTCCCCAGACGGAAAATACTTTGGGTCAGTATTGTATGATTTAGGGTTTGAAACTAGAGACTCACTCCCTTAAGCAGTGATAGAATCTGATTCACTAAGAAATTTCTCCACAAAAATTGGAACAAGGCCATACAGGTATCAAGATAGACAATGAGAACCTAGGGTAGCCATGATGAATATATTTTACAAAATTGTATTAAGTGATGTGTTATGTAAGTCACAGTAAGAAAACATCACACACCTAAAAATAAAAAAACTCTAAAGGAAATCAACAAGAAACCATGGAACATAACTCTGTTTGATAGCCACAACTAGCTGGAGATGAAATCCAGTATCAAAGAGGTTAAAAGAGAGATATGGCCAAATGTACAGTTACAATTATTCTTGAGCTTCACCCAAACCTCAATAAGAAGGGGCCAAGTACTGTCGTGAAGACGAGCACCCTTTCAAAAAACCAAAGGAGTAGGTTCATTTGTTTAGGTACTAGGGAAACTCGCCCCAGTCACCTTGTGTTCATCCCTAAAATTCTGGCCACCAAGGTTACCTCAAATCACAAACACCACCCAGGGGGCAGGGGCATGGACAATACGTTGTGTGGTCAGGACACTTGAGACTCAACTCTGATATCTTGGGGATCCCCAATACACAAAATATCCACCAAAATGCAAGCGAAGGTGGGTTATCTTCTCTTACACTCTGATGTTTTCTCACGCCTAACTCCCTTGTAAGAGGAGTGGTCCCGGGTGATATGAGTGCAACATGATTTTAATCTCATTAATGACACTAGTTTAAGTTTTGCAATCTTGGGCAGTTTACTCACACAACTTATCCCAAGACTCTAGCCTAAACTAATATGTGTGCATTCTAGAAACGAGTTGATGATTACTTTTATTACGACATTGATTTTAAATGTACTTTATTAATTTATTTGGAAGTGGTGTTGACGTATGGAATTTTATGAGACTCAAACTGAAACCATGCAAAAAATATGCTTTTCAATTTCATTTCGATGAATAAGATTTGCTAGAAGGAGAGAGTAACTATATGCCTTTTCCAAAATGAAAAAAAAGTACAAGTTCCAATGCACCTAAAAAAAATGCAAACAATGATATTCCAATTAGATGCACACTAATGTACAGAACATCAAGTAGATTAAGTAGATAATGATTTCTTTTTTCTTTTTTCTTTTAAGATGCAAGAAAATGCAAGCTACACTAAATTCCAAAAGAAAACATGAACGCAATCATGATAATCATAGTCTAAAACATCAAGTACCCTGAGACACAAACCAACAAAACATAGGCAGTGGAAATCACTACAAAAGTGACAAATTAGGGGTTATAAGTACTAACACAGGCTAGCAGACCAATACAATGCATTATAAGCAGTGATAGTGCATTGTAAGCAAGGGATAGACGATGCTATAATGCTCTGCTATGCACTGCAGGTAGGGTTACACAAGTTGAACTCAAAACAAGAGGCCTTGGGTCCAAGAAAAGTGCCCAGATCAGTTTTAATTATTAAGCATGCAAACAATGGATGGGGATTCAAGAGAAGGCAAGATCAGAGAGAGGGAATTTAGGAGAGGGAAAATTAAACCTAGAAGATGAATTCTCCCCAACGGAGTTGCCACTTATGCTATAATATTTAATGCTTGGTTGGAAAAACGTAAAACCCTCTCAAGTTCTCTTGGAAACCTAGGGTGGGCCGAATAAGATAAAGGTTGTTTCAAGGTTTGATTATTTCAGTGATGCAGGAAGTAAGGAAGAGATTGATAAGACAAGTGAAAGATAAGATTTTGAGTCCTAACATGCAGGTTTGTTGGAGTTTTCAGTGTAGCTGGGAAACACTCCTAGCTAGCTTGAAAGCTTGGTCATGCACATAAGAAAGAACAAACAAACTATTCACAGCATAATAATATTATCAATCAAAACCATTAGAAACTACTAAATATAACTGAATGCATTATAACAAACCAAACTTCCAAACATTCATTAGTTATATACAAGATGTAAACAATGAACAACAATATATAGAAGCAGGAACAACCAATCTACATTAATTAATGAGATAGAGGAAAGTTACAACCATCAGATGCAGTTGAAGCAACACCTCCTTCAACTCCTAGCTCCAAAACTTTCCCTCACAATCTAGATCTCAATAGCATAACTATATAAGGATTCCCATCTCTTTCTCAATAGCCATGCATACAGGCAAGTGAAGGATATGAATATTTCCAAAATTCCTGCTTAGTTTAATTTGGGAAAAACCTTTTGGATGAATAATGTTTCCTCATATAAAAATGGTTTTTTCTTCTTTTTAGATGCTTTTATTCTTAGGAAAAATCTTCCCCATGCTTCATGGATATTTCCTGCCTTTGCCTGCTTTTCTTGTTTGGGAAAAATCTAAAGATGATGATAAAGAGATCACATTCGACCATATGAGTTTTTGAAAGTGAACAAGCATGTCAAAGCTTAGTTAACTTGAGCTTTTTGCCTCGTGTCTGAGTGAGAATTTTGGTAACACAAGTTAGATGAAGGGGACAAATTGTTATAGACTAGGATATTGTTGTCCTCATGGTACATAAATTGTATTATAGTCTTATATAGGCTAGGAAAAAGGGGGTACTTAAACCAACAACATAAATATTCTCCTCTGAGCTGATGAGGTGGTCATTTTCTGTATAACACTGTGTGAACAAGACAATGTCTTTTCTGTGTGAATGGTGAAATTGAATGGACAATGGGATTGTAAGTTGATGTGGTTCTGAATTGAATTGAGATCTAATATTTTAAGCAAATCGTTGTCTGCTCATGAATTCTGTTTAATTGTAGTTTTTATTCCTATGTTGCTTATTTTTGAAAGTTTGTACTTATTCCATTGAATTACATTAATAATTTGATAGGTGAACCCATGGATCGTTATGGTTTGTTCATACATTTTGTGTATTCTTGTTGAAATGGTTTCAATACTTCGTGAATGGGTGTTTTTTATGTTCTGGTAGGTGAATGTGTGGTGATTTGAATGATGTTAGCGTAAAACATAGTACCTTGCATTGGAATGTTGTGAAAACCCTCTTGGTCTGGTTTTCAATTACCAAATTTGTAATTATTTGCATATCCTAGTCAAGAAAGGTAAGGTAAGTCATTTGGGGTGTTAAGAAGAAATTTTAAGGGAGTGGAAAATTGGTTCTAGAGGGAGAGGAGTCATTTGACCTTCCAGAAATTTGAAAAACATAGTTTTAAGGAGCTCTATGAACTTATCTTGTAGTTCCTATAGTTTTTTTTGTGCGTTGCAAAATTATTTTGTAGTGCCTATAGGAAGAAGATTTATGGGCCGTGGTTTGGTTCTTAATGCTCCATTTGGTCTTCCCATTGCATCATTTGTTAAAAGGAAACATAAGAAATTGGGTGAGGTGAGGAATAGATCAAAAGATGAAAGAAAAAAGATATCTCATGGAATTTATCAAAACAAATTCATATTCTTGAGTTGACTGCACGCGTTAATGTCACATGAAATATTCTTGAATTGGTTGTGAAAAAAAAATAGTTGTTGGTGGAGTGAGTCATGAAATGAGGAAAAATATTTATGGGTTGTGGTTTGGATCCTAAGGCTTCTTTTTTCCTACCATTGCATCCCTTGTTAAAAGGGACAAGTATACAATTTTATGAGGTGAGGAAGAGATCATAAGATGAATGAAAAAAGCTCTGTCATGGAATTTATCAAATTGAATTCATATTCTTGAGTTGAATACATGTGTTAACGTTGCATGAAATATTCTTAAATTGGTTATGAAAAAACATAGTTGTGGGTGGAGTGAGTCTTGGGTTATTGGAAGTCGGGGTAACCCAATCAGTCATTAAGTGTTATCAAAGCTCAACTTCATTCTTTGGAGAATCTTAGAGCCTGAAAAGAGCCTGAACACTCTTTGGTGATGCATTCAGAATAACAGAGAGTGTATTTTAGAGTTATAGTACAACTACAAGTGAAATGAAGGGATAGTGGAGAGGCTTAGTGGAGAGGCTTGCATGTCAAGAAGGGTTAATCCATGTACAGATGGAATTTCCAAGTTTGAAGACAATTTGACAATGAAAAGAGGAAAGTCACAAGTAGAAGAAAATAAGTGCCAAAGCATTTGGACTCAAAAGAATGAGTGATGAAGAATTTGAGAAGGAGATGGTTGAGTTAAGAGAATAACTAAATCATGTGAACCAATTGCTACAATAAATTCAAGATGACCAGAGTTATGGTTGGATAATGAGCAAAGTTCTCAGAGGAAGAAGGTGAGTAAATTTCATGTAGATGCTAGAAGAGCAGAGAGTGCTCAAATGAAGAATATAGAGGAAGGAATCAACATGAATACCAGGATAGGATTAGGCAAGTAAGAGCTTCGTATGGTATTTACAAACAATTGATGGAGACAACTTTTTTCTGTGGCTTGTGCGTAACTCATGGTTAGAATAGAAAAATTCATAGAAGAAGGAGATTTGTGACTACTGAGCATCATAGTAAAGGTTCAGAGAGAAGCCATAGAAGATCAAGTTAGGATAAATTTTACAGATTAGTAGTTGAAACGAAATTACAACTAGATATAGTGAAAGGAGTGGTACATAAATATGAAGAAGACTAGGGTTATAGAGAAGTCTCTAGAATAAAAGTAAAATGGAGTTTGTTGTTGGTGAAGTAGAGACAAAGATCAAATGTTCACTGGAGGAAAATCTCTAGGAAGTTGAGTTGCAGCGATGGAAGAACAACCTAAGGGTGATGATCAACACATGAATGCGGATGATAATGAGGATGCTATTATAGTGGATCAAGCAAATGGAGATTTTATGAGCAGCCTGAAGACAATAAATTTTAGCTAAGGAATGAATTAGAAGATGGAATAGATAAAAGGAAAGAAGGAATGTATAGTTGGTTGTATGAAGAGAAAACTTATGATTATGGGGAATTTTTTGAGCAATGTATTGGAAAGTTTGAAAAGTTCCACAACAAGTAAAGTTCAGGGTTTGCAACAGAAGGAGTAAAAGAAGTTACAAGTTGATTAAAGATATGGTAAGAGATTTATTTTCACTTTGCAGGTGATAGTGGAGGAAGGTGAGGAGATCTGCAACAGCCTAGAGCAAAGAGTGCTCGAAGGGTTCAAGAGAAGAGAACTAAGAAGATGCCAAAATCCCAAACTCAGGAGAAAGTTTGGTGAGGTATCATGTAGTAAGGTGGACACTTGTTACTACAAAGGCGTGTTGCATCTCACGAGTTGAAGTTGTTATAATAATACGAGATGCATATGACTAGGAGGTCATATATTTTCATACCTTGGGAGTGTGATGCAAATGCATAGATGGAGCACAAAATTAGATGAAGACTAGACCAAAATATTGACAATGTGATGGGATGGTCACATGGTGATGTTGGGAGAAATTTTAAATGTTTTTAAAAGAAATTGTAAATATTTACATTAGGAAGTGAGTTTTGTTTTTAGAATAAGTTTGAGGAATTATTTCTTAATGTCAAGATAGTTTCAATTTCCCTTATTTTGTGGAGAAGGGGAAACAAATCATTCTTGTGACTCTTGGTTGTCCAATGTTAGCTTTCTTTTTAAAGAAAAGAGTGTTTGAGAAGAAGTGTGTGGAAAGTGGTGGAGGAAGAAAAGAGAATCTCCTAAGAGAGGAGGAGAGAGAAGGAGAGAAGAGAGGAAATAGTTCCTCTATGAAAATATAGTCTCAAGATTGCAAATCATTGTACTTTCCATCTGTGTCAACAAGAAAGTGTCTTTTCTGTGTGAATGGTGAAATTGAATGGGCGATGGGACTGTAAGTTGACGTGGTTTTGAATTGAATTGAAATCCATTATTTGAAGCAAATCATTGTCTACCCATGAACTGTGTTTAATTGGAGCTTTTATTCTTGCATGTTTCTTATCTTTGAAAGTATCTACTTATTCCATTGAATTACATTAATAATTTGAGTGGTGAAGTCATAAATCATTGTGGTTTATTCATACATTCTGTGTATTCTTGTTGAAATGGTTCCAATACCCCATGAAGGAGTGTTTGTTGTGTTATGGTAGGTGAATGTGTCACTATTCGAATGTTGTTAGAGTAAAACAAAGTACCCTGTGTTGGAATGTTGCGAAAACCCTCTTGGATTGGTTTTTGATTGCCAAATTTGTACTGATTTTCAAATCCAGGGGAATAGAGGTAAGGTAGGTAGTTTGGAGTGTTAAGAAGAAATTCAAGGGAGTGGTAAATTGATTCTATAGGGAGATAAGTCATTTCACCTTCCAAAAATTTGAAAAACAGTGTTTTAAGGAGTGCTACGAAATTATCTCGTAGCGCCTACAAGTTTTTTTAGTGCTACAAAATTATTTCATAGCGCTTACATGTCGAAGATTTATGGGCTATGGTTTGGCTCCTAAAGGTTTGTTTGGCCTTCACATTGCATCACTTATTGCATCACTTATTAAAAGGAAACATATGAAATTGGATGAGGTATGGAAGCGACCGAAGGATGAAAGAAAAAAATCCCTCCCATGGAATTTATCAAAACAAATTCATATTCTTGAGTTGAGTGCATGTCTAATGTCACATGAAATATTTTTGAATTGGTTGTGAAAAAAATAGATTTGTTGGTGGAGTGGATGTCCTAAGTTATTGGTAGCCAGGGTAACTCGTTTTGTCATCAAATGGGAAAGCTTACATAATGGGTAGGTTCCTAGAATATTATTCCTCAACCTTGAATAAAGATAAATTCCTGAAAGTCTTGGGATAGGTTAACCTTAAAATGGACCCAAGGTTGTCATCTAAGGTTGACAAACTTGTTCACTTCTAGGCTAATAATCTCCCTTAGAGAGGCAACAATATGATGATGTTTGGGCTCAAATTATACTAGGAGACTAGGGAACTCAATCCAGATAGTACAAACCTTTTGTAGCCTCCTTATTGGTTGAGAAGCTTGGAGCCTAGGCTTTCATAGCCAAAAGGGAAATATTTCAAATATAGGGACCATTACAAAACACATTCTTAGCGTTGCTTGCATTTGTAAATTTGAAAAGGATGAAGACTTTGGTTAGGCTATATGCCTAGGTACAATGCCAATCATAACATTCCCATTTATCCCAAATCTAGACACGAATCATTGTCCAAGCAGAATCTCCCTACAAAATACCCTAACAAAGAAATTTGTTAGAAATGACTATAAATATGATCAAATTCAACATCATTTATCTTAATATGAAGGACATTTAGAAATGGCTATAAAAATGATCAAATTCAACATCATTTATCTTAATATCAAAGACATCATATTCATGCTTAGGAATATTATATCAAATGGTCAATGCCAGTATGGAAGGGTGAGGACCGGTGCAAAGCAAAGGAAATGTTTCATCTCATTGAATGCCTTCTGTTGTGATTAAGACCAAACACAAATTTCTTTTGATTTTCCCTTGGTTACTTAACTTAAGGTCCAAGAGATTTAAGATAACCCGAGCATGAAACTTTAGCAAGGCCCAAGAAGTTGTGATGCTTTGTTAGAGTTGTTGGGGTCGACCAATCCCGAGTGACTTGGACCTTGGATGGATTCACAAGCACTCCTTTCTCATCAATAATGTAGCTCATGTATTGGACCTTGTCCATTCCAAAAGAGCATTGTTTCAAGTTAGCACATAGCTTGTGTTGTCATCGATTGTGGAGGACATGTTGAATATGCTGCAAGTGTTCTTCCTAGCTCTTATTGAACATGAGGATATCATCTAGATATACAACCATGAAAGTGTTGGTGAAATGCAATGAGATATCATCCATCATCCTCATGAAATTTGTTGGGGCATTTGTCAGACAAAAAGGAATGACTAACCATTCAAAAGGACCCTACTTGCTCTTGAAAGTAGTCTTCTACACAAAAATTGGTTCTATTGTGACTTGGTGGTAGCCAAACTTCAAGTCAAACTTACTGAAATACTTGGTCTGCTTGAGTTGGTCAAAGATTTCATCAATCTGGGGAATCAAATACCAAATTTTGACATGATTTTGGTCAAGGCTCGATAATCAATGCAAAGTCACCATGCCCCATATTTCTTTTGCACAAGTAAAATGGGATTCCATAATGTGAGGAGTTCAGTCAGATGTGACCTTTTTGTATTAGTTCTTGAACCTATCACTTGATTTCCTCATTCTCTAGGAGAGAGTGACGGTAGATTTCCCCACTAGGTAGTGGTGCATCGAGGGTCAGGTTGATTGAATGCTTGACCTGACAGTGATGAGGTACCCCCGTGGGTGAGGAGAAGATGTCTCTATAGTCTTCCATTATATTATTCACTTGTTGTTGCTACTGGGAGGATCCTTGTGTGGATACCATGGATGTGGCCACAATATTCTCACTGCCTTGAGAGTGAATCAAGAGGAAGAAAATTTTCCCAATATGGGAGATGATCTTACTGCATTGCTTATCATAGATAAAATAAATAGTAGGAGGAGGGGATACCTATGGTATTTTGTATAGTTGTCTACCAAAAGTAATAATAATGCTACTAGGTCTAGACTCATACACAACATTCCACTTTTACAAATATGGTTAGCCTAATAGAACATCACAAACTTCAAGGGGAGAAACATCACATAATACCTTGTCCACGAAAGGATTGATATTGTAGGGTAGGTGACATTGTTGATTGACTAGATATCTTTCCATTGGTGGAGCCACCCGATGGTGTATGGTTGTTGGTAGGCTAAACCATTCTACTAATATGAGGTTATTTTTACTTCCACTATCTACAATAAAATGAAATGGAGCACCCTTCACCCACATATATGAGCGGAAGAGGCATTCACCTTCCTACATATCTTCAAGCTCACTATGCTTGACCCTAGTGGTGGCAACGATGGCACTGGGTTTTGCATCAGTGATATTTTTCCCTTGTCTAGGTTTGATTTAGAGTCAGAACCTTTACCTCATTCTTAAGCTTTTAGCTCAGCCGTGAACGACTACTTTAAGCAACATTGATTAGTGTTATGAGTGGGGCTCTTAAAGAACTCACACCACTTTCTTGTTTCCTTCCTCATATTCCTAATACCATTATTTATTTGCAGCTTCAATGGCTTTTCTTGGGGTGGTCCAATCTAGCCCTATGCTTTGTTCTATGATTTGGGGGTTCCTTTTATTTGATTTTGCTATGAAAGGTTTTATTGATGGTGATAGACCCACCAACATTCAAGGGGTCTCCCAGATATGTGGTCTGAATTAGAACTAACACCATTTTGGATAGGAACCCCATCCGAAATATGGCCCACTTGCAAAAATTTTAAAGATTTTCCTTGGCTCTAACTGTCAACAAGAGAGAAGGGTGCAATGGTGCCTTCGAAAAAGCAAGAAGGTGTTCCTAGTGAGTGTTCAGTTTTAGATGTGTCAAAATTCTTCTATTGTGGAGGGAAAGAGTAACGTTAGCCTCTAAGGGAGAGGTAATAGTACCACCCTAGTAGAGACACACACAACCAAGAAGGATCCGTTTAACATCCAATGGAATAGTCCACAAAAGATGTGACGATCATTACAACCAATCAATGAGAAAGATATGTATAGTACCCAATGGAATAGTCCATAAGGATGGGACAATGATAAAAACCATTACAACACATTCTCAATAAGATAAGTACTAAAATAACCGAAATAGTTCAACTACTTTAGCATAGATGAAAGCAAACATGAAATACAAACATCCACAGAATAGCCTTACAAACATTCATAATCCATGTATGAAGAACGTGTTGTCCATGCAGACTTTTGTTATCAAGTAAAAGTTTGAAGACACATGTATACAATCAACACTACTAGTTACAATAGTGGAGCGTTGGGGCCACTCCTTGCTCCCCAAAAGAACTAGTTTGTCTCTCTAATGCTTTGCGAGAGGAGCCAAGGTGAAAATTCATTTTTGCATACAATGAGGGTGTAGATATAACCAATGAGGTAATACCTACCTTGTGACTCTTTGACTACCCTCATGACTCTTTGAATTCCTAAGAATTTTTGAATTTACATGACTCTTCATATTTTGAATGTGTCCTTTGGACTACCACTTTACATTACATTTTCAATAGATAATTTACATCATCCACAATATGGTGTGGCATGTGAAAACTCATGAATGACATGACATGACACTGTTGACATGGAATGATTGATGATGAATAAATGTCAATCCACTCTTATTGATGTGTGTTGAGTTTCTACTTGATAATGCTCTTCTTTCCACCTCTGCATGCTTTGGTGATAAGGAATCCTGAATGATCTCAAGTCTTGAGTTGTGATCACAAAATAGTGTCCCCTTTGTTTTCTCTCGGTTGATCAGCTTGCATACTCAGCTACAAATATGTCTTTCAACATGTTTCCCTTCTTCATCATCTCGCCATGGCATGATAAGGTACCTACATCTGAAATTCACTCATGACGAGATGACATCAGTCCGAAAAACCTTTAGTCTAAGATAGTGCATATTGATCCATTAACTAAGCTAGAATTAGGCAACAACTGGGAGAGGGGCTTAGTGATTGCAAAATTATGAATTTTAGGTATTTAGGGTTGAGCCTTGAGCCTTGAGATTGCATAATGCATAGTCCAAGCTAGACTGAGAAAGAAAATTGCACAATTCTGGAGGTCATTGTGATAGGCTGAGGGGATGGGCACTAGATTAGCACATTGCGTAGTTCCAGGAGGATAAGGAGGTTGGTCCATTGTGCAGTTACGCATCTCAAGGGATCAAGGGATGAGACTGAGGCTGTATATTGTGCAACGCGTAGTTGAGGCTAGGCTAGGAAGATGGATTTCACAATTCTGGGAGCCAAGGTCGGGGCTTGAGCACTGGAACTACATAGTGTAGCAGTCCTGGAAGGTAGGAACTATGCATTGCACAATGTCACATCTAAAGGGATGATATTACATAATTCACAGTTCAGGGAGGTCGGGTGAAACTAGGTTTCTTGGTCAGGAAGATTTTTAGAAATTGGCTAAGTGTGGGATCGGTGAGGTTGATGTGAACATTGATAAGACTTCGACTGTGACCACACACTTAGAATAATTGACGACCCAACAACATAGATCATCCAGGAAATATGAACAATTCATTTCCTCTAGTGCGAAAACTTTACGACAACTTACGACAAGTACAACACTACATATACACTTTGTGACGACCGTGACGACACTTATGCGATAGTGCTTGAAACTTTGGAAATGATTATGAAGGATGTTTACATGGCTATATTAACTCATTTACATAAATATATCCTATTGAAACAACCAGAATAGACTTATACATGTTGCACGACATCTAACATGTGAAAATATGACATTTTTCCTACCTTGCAAAAGGGGAAAAATACTTCAAGAAAAGACATGGAATGAGTTTCAATGTTTGCGATGACAATGTACAAGACCAAGAAAGGCTCCAAAATTGAGCGTAGGCCAAAATTTTTGGAGGATGTTGTTGCAACGACAACACTTGGTGACACACTGGTAGAATTCTTCGGGGAGTATTGATTCATCGTGTATATTACTTTGGTCTCCCCACTTACCTCATGAAAAAAATGGTCCCCTTTATACCTTCTTGATTGAACACAACATAAGGTTCAGAAATATCTCAATGTTTCAAGTTAGGAAGGGTAGTGAAGTTTGCGAGGTCCATATTTTTAGAGTATGATTTTTCATCTCTGGTGCTTTGATCTGGATCATGGGTGGAGGCCTCCGAGATATGAAAAAGTTGAAATAGATCTTGGGGAGTTAGGCCCCCAAGATCTGAAAAATTGAAATGCCAGAAAGAAAAGGAGAGAACACACAATAAATAAAACCACAAAGAAACATGGTGATGTTGGGAGACATTTTAAATATTTTTATAAGAAATTGTAAATATTTACATTAGGAAGTGAGTTTTGTTTTTAGAATAAGTTGGGGGAATTATTTCTTAATGTCAATATAGTTTTAGTTTCCCTTATTTTGTGGAGAAGGGGAAACAAATCATTCTTGTGACTCTTGGTTGTCCAATGTTAGCTTTCTTTTTAAAGAAAAGAGTGTTTGAGAAGAAGTGTTTGGAAAGTGGTGGAGGAAGAAAAGAGAATCTCCTAAGAGAAGAGGAGAGAGAAGGAGAGAAGAGAGGAAATAGTTCCTCTCTAAAAATATAGTCTCAAGATTGAAAATCATTGTACTTTCCATCTGTGTGAGCACGAAAGTGTCTTTTCTGTGTGAATGGTGAAATTGAATGGGCGATGGGACTGTAAGTTGACGTGGTTTTGAATTGAATTTAAATGCATTATTTGAAGCAAATCATTGTCTACCCATGAACTGTGTTTAATTGGAGTTTTTATTCTTGCATGTTTCTTATCTTTGAAAGTATCTACTTATTCCATTGAATTACATTAATAATTTGAGTGGTGAAGTCACAAATCATTGTGGTTTATTCATACATTTTGTGTATTCTTGTTGAAATGGATCCAATACCCCATGAAGGAGTGTTTGTTGTGTTATGGTAGGTGAATGTGTCACTATTTGAATGTTGTTAGAGTAAAGCAGAGTACCCTTCATTGGAATGCTGCGAAAACCCTCTTGGATTGGTTTTCAATTGCCAAATTTGTACTGATTTTCAAATCTAGCGGAAGAGAGGTAAGGTAGGTAGTTTGGAGTGTTAAGAAGAAATTCAAAGGAGTGGTAAATTGATTCTGGAGGGAGTCGAGTCATTTCACCTTGCGAAAATTCGAAAAACAGAGTTTTAAGGAGTGCTTCGAAATTATCTCGTAGCACCTACAAGTTTTTTTAGTGCTACGGAATTATTTCATAACGCTTACGTGTCGAAGATTTATGGGCTATGGTTTGGATCCTAAGGCTTTGTTTGGCCTTCACATTGCATCACTTATTAAAAGGAAACATATGCAATTGGATGAGGTATGGAAGGGATCAAAGAATGAAAGAAAAAAAGCCCTCCCATGGAATTGATCAAAACAAATTCATATTCTTGAGTTGAGTGCATGTCTAATATCACATGAAATATTTTTGAATTGGTTGTGAAAAAAACAGAGTTGTTGGTGGAGTGGATGTCCTAAGTTATTGGTAGCCAGGATAACTCAGTTTGTCATTAGATGGGAAAGCTTACATAATGGGTAGGTTCCTAGAACATTGTTCCTCAACCTTGAAGAAAGATGAATTCCCGAAGGTTTTGGGATAGGTTAACCTTAACATGGACCCAAGGTTGTAGTCTAAGTTTGACAAACTTGTTCAATTCTAGGCTAATAATCTCCCTTTAGGAGGCAACAATATGATGGTGTTTGGGCTAGAATTATACTAGGAGACCAGGGAACTCAATCCAGATAGTACAAACCTTTTTTAGCCTCCTTATTGGTTGAGAAGCTTGGAGCCTAGGATTTTATAGCCAAAAGGGTAATCTTTCAGATATCGGGACCATTACACAACACATTCTTAGCGTTGCTTGCATTTGTAAATTTGAAAAGGATGAAGACTTTGGTTAGGCTATATGCCTAGGTACAATGCCAATCATAACATTCCCATTTATCCCAAATCTAGACGCGAATCATTGTCCAGGCGAAATCTCCCTACAAAATACCCTAACAAAAAACATTGTTAGAAATGACTATAAAGATGATCAAATTCAACATTATCTATCTTAATATTAAAGACATTTAGAAATGACTATAAAAATGATCAAATTCAGCATCATTTATCTTAATATCAAAGACATCATATTCATGCTTAGGAATATTACCTCGTCACCTCAGGGTTCTTCAAAAATACCATTATTATTCATAACATTAACTCCTTTTAACAATACAATGACAATTCCAAAAAATAAAAAACCATAAAACTCCCCACTTATGATTAATGATCATAATATAATAAATTATAACAACTAAAACCATTTTAACGAAACAAAATTATAATAACTAAACATACACTGAAAAATCATAATATTCTACCCACCATGAGAATAAAAACACTCTAACAAAACCCTCCAAAAATGGTTCCCATTTTATTCCAAGAAAGTATCAAGTTTTGATTTTGATTTTAAAGTTTTTTTAATAATTGCACTTAAAAGATAGTGCATGTGTTGATAATGATCCTAAAAGACTTTGTATTTATTTTATTAAGTTTTCATAGGTAGGAGTGTTCCTAATTGAACCAAAAGAAACCCAATCCCAAGAATAATGGGTGGGTCGGTGTGATGAGCACAATCTCGTTACCAACTTTTTTAAAATTTGGTTGACAAATGCAAATTGGGTCGGTGTCATGAACCCCTAGAGGCCACCCACATGTTCGTAAGGAGTTTGACATACTTGAGGTTGGACAATTAAATTAGAATTCCTCAATCATGAAAATGTATGATTGTTATTAAAATGGGCAGAATCGGTTGTTAAAGAGCATCTCCAGGGCACACACATGTTCACAGAGAATCCTAATTTTACTAGGATGAGTAATCCACCCACATACTCTTACTTTGGCTTTATATATTTTTCATTTTGCTACATGGATTTGCATGCCCATCCCTTTGGATTTGCATGTACAAAAAAATTGTGATGATGAGGAGTTCATAGAGATTCGGTTGTTAAAGAGGCCACCCACATGTTCGTAAGGGGTTTGACATACTTGAGGTTGGACAATTAAATTTGAATCCCTCAATCTGGACAGTTAAAGTGGGCAGATTCGGTTATTAAAGAGCACCTCCAGGCCACCCACATGTTCATAGAGAATCCAAATTTTACTAGAATGAGTAATCCACCCAAATTTTACCAGAATGAGTAATGTATTAGAATTCCTCAATCATGAAAATGTATTATTGTTAGATTCGGTTGTTAAAGAGCCCCTAGAGGCTACCCACATGTTCGGAGAGAATCCACCCACATACTCTGGGTATCTATATGCCATAATTTCACTTTGGCTTTATAGATTTTTCATTTTGCTACGTGTTTTCATGTTGTTAAAGAGCCCAGAGAGGCCACCCACATGTTCCTAAACACTCAATTTTTTATTAAGATTAGGAAAAAGGGAAGACTCTTACAAAATGTGTGTCGAGATTAGTTGTAAAGTTTGGCATATGCCTATATGTATGTAACAATTCCACTTAGCTTTATAAAGTTTTGATTTTTCTACATGTGTTTGTTTTTCTATTTATTTAAGGTTTATGCATGAAAGTTAATAATTGATTTTCCATTTTAAAATGATTAAGTAATGCTCGCAAAAGAAGAATTGACAAGAAAGTATTGATTGGAAAAGATTAATTACATAAGAATCAACTAAATTATTCTTAAGTAGGTTCGAGTTGATCAGCACATATTAGTATTGATATTATTGTAGCATGAATAGTGGTTAATTGGATTGATGTTTTTGGAGTTGGAAATGAGCATTATGTTGATGTGTTGGTGATGGATGATAAGTTTGTTAATTAGGTAATTATTGATATTTAATAAGAAGGTGAATGATTTTGTAACTGAAAATTAAATTTGAAAGTTTAATTGCTTTGGTAATTAATAATATAAAGGCATAAACAAACCATAACTAATTCTCATATCGGGATATTTGAAGGAGATTCAATGTAGGAATATTTGTGTTTCAATTATTTGTTATTTGGTTTTAGATGATTGAGTAACATGTTGGTTAGTTATTGAAGATAGTGTAGGTGGAGTTTGTAGAAAACGAGAAGAATAAAGTTGTAAGGGAAGAATTCTAGGTTAGGAATGTTAGGCACTCTAATTTTAGGTTTGCGATATGAAATTATGAAGATAGCTGATTTACATTTGGATGCATTTTCTATCTGGAAAATTGAAGACCAAAGAAGCATGATAGCAAGTCATGTTTTGAGATCCTAATTTGTGAGGTGTGAGAGATTACTTGGTCTTCCTAAAGACATATAAATTCCTCATGCCACCTAATGTGGTGCCATAATTGTTCAAGGAACTCTATCAAGATTATAATTCTTTAATATAACTAAAATCAAATCAATAAACATTGCACTTGTAATTGCAAACTCTTTAATGTCCATTATGGATTTTCTTCCACACAAGGTCTCTATAGTTGAAACTTTATTTGTATATTGTGTAAATGAGTGTGTGTGGTTTTCTCACCAGTATTTGTTTTTTTTCTATTAATATGCTAGTTTAGAAAAACAATGATTGTTATAAATAATCGTAGGTACCATTGTTAATAATTTTCAAAAGTTTAAACTTTGCTTTTTGTAAACCTATTTTGAGTGTCAAAAAGTGTGATTTTGACTTACCTACTAGATATAGTTCAAGTATTTAATATTCAAATCATTTTCTATGACCCATTTCCCATGAACATCCTTCATTAAGGACTTTTTTTTTTATAATCTTAAATAATTTGGTTAACTTTCATCTCATTAGGGGATGCTCATATGGGGGAAGAAGTAACATTAAAATTAGTGCACTTAATCACATAGTATTAGTAATCACATCTAGGACTTATACCTAGTATCCAATAATTCCTGAGAAAGTCACGTATTATAGTATGACTTTCGCTCAAGCATACTTAACCATATAATTCCCCCCATATTCTAGATTTCCTAGCTAGTTACCTCATTTACAAAACCTTAATATTTTTTTGCACCTTATGACCCCACCTCCATGTTCTTATTAATACTTTCCAATACCCAACACCTTAAGAGAATTATTGAAGCACCTAAATGTGCTAGTAGAACATATAAAGCATGCATTAAACTACCCACATGCAATTGTGGACCAAAGCTCACTTCCTTGTTCTCCTTGAGAACTCCCAAAATTGTGGAGATTATCATTTTTTTAAAAATTAACTATAATTTAGTTGCAAGTTAAAATACTTCTTATTTATGATTTCATTGTGTAAATTAATAAATGTGATCTCTCCATACTAATCTTCTTAGATGTGATGGTGTGTTAATATGATAAACAACAATTTTGATAATATGTAGTTATCAACAATAACAATTTTCATACCAATTTAATATTTATAATATATTATGATTAATTGAGGCTAAGCACTTTCAATTATTTAAATAAATGAGACTAAATTCAAAATTTATATGTAATATAGGTGAGCCATTTCCCTGAAACTGGTATTTTGTTTCATTTTGTATTTTACAGAAGTACAAGTCAATCATACATACATGAATATTTACAACATCACCGTCATCACTTGAAATATATGTTTGGAAAGATATTTTAATGTCAACTCAACCAATATCTTCATATCAATCTCACTATATTTTTTCATCTTGAATATGAATCATGTGTGTTAGGAGCGTTTTTAATTTAGATAATAACTAAATAGTTGGCCACGCTAGAGACACTCTTATAAATGAATCTAAGTAGGAACACAAGATATCATTCATTAATCACATAAATGTAGCTAATGCATTATGTCATAAAACAAAAGGCACAATAAACCATTCATATCGACCTTGCCTTGTCTTGGAGGAAATATTCCAGTTTACTTCTTCTTTAATGTGTACTTGGTGGTATCCTGATTTGAGATCCAACTTTGTGAAGTACATGACATGTTGCAATTGGTCTTAAGAGATTATCAATACTAGAAAGAGGGTATTGATTCTTGAGTGTAATCTTGTCCAAGCTCTATAGTCTATAGGTATTTTCCAATTCCCATCCTTCTTGGCTGTTATGATGATAGGTGACCCATAAGATGAGGTGCTTGGTCAAATTATTCCTTGCTCTATTTCTTCATTTTTTCTACTTCAAGAATAGACTACTATAAAAACCAATATCTAGTAATAGGGAGTTAGGAAAAAAGTGTATATTATGCTCCATTTCCCTCTTAGCGTAGGTTTAAACCCTGCACAATTAATTGCTTCAAACAAATTTCAAATAAAACAGTAAAGATGTAATGGAAAACACACATATTAACACAAATATTTTATTTAGGTAACCCGAACTGGGAAATTCAACAAGATTTTTTCAATATATTCTTTTGTATAGAATTACAATACAATATAGATATCATAGTATCTACAAACCAGTAATCCATTTACCATGGGTTATAATACAACCATAATTCCTTAAAAAAAAACTATAAAACCATGGGAAAAACCACTATGTGCCACAAAATCACTAAATGTGAAAATTGTGTGCTAAAAACCGCCAAAATGGATGCAAAAAACCACCCAAGTATTTTTTGGGGATTGCTACCCCAAAACCCCCATGTAAGGGGGCTTTCACTCCCATATGAACCCCTTAATTAAGGGGCTTTCCACCCTCACCATGCTTTGCACGATGTACAACATGTTTGTATATTCATGTAAAGAATATAACACATGCCCAACATTCTCCCACTTGTTTTTTTTGTACATAGGGGGTCACAAGAGTGCATTATCAACAATCCAAGGCAATAATTCCCATTGTTTCTTTACACCAAAAGAACTTCTCAAAGCTCACATGTTTTTTGAATGAATTTGCAACATTCTTCATAGTGTCCACCTTCACCAGCAACACCTTCTTTTCTTCAACCATATATCTCACAAAGTGATACTGAATATCAATATGCTTTGTCTTAGGTATTTCATGTCAAATTTAGATTACAGTTGAATTTTCGCTTCCTAGGTGATTCCCCTATCATTTCCACTTACCAACATATCATCCACATATAATACCAAATAAATAACACAATCACCAACAAACTTGAAATACACACAATGATTCAGTTTTCTCCTTGTGAAGATAAGTCCCAACATATAAGTATGAAATTTTAGTTCTACATCCTTGGTGATTACTTTAAACCATAAAGGGACTTTTTTAGCCTGCATATTAGCTCTTTTTTTTCCTTTCACAATAAAGCCTTCTCATCGATTCATGCATATTTCTTCTTCTAGATCCCCATGTAGGAATGCTCTCTTGACATCCACACATTCTAATTCAAAAACAAAATAAATCTCAATAGGTAAAAAACTCTAATAGAATTTAACTTGGGAGTAAGAGAGAAAATATCACCAAAGTCAATTCCCTCTACCTAGGAATAACCTTTTGCTACTAATCGATCTTTGCACTTTTTCCACTTTTCCTTCTAGATTTAGTTTCTCAAACACCCAATTTCTATAAATGGGATTTAATATAGCCAACAACTCAACTAGATCCCAAGCCCCATTCTTGTTCAGGGTTGCCATTTCTTCAACCATGGCCTTTTCCCAAAGTTTTCTATCCACTGAATTCATTTCCTCCCTAATGATTAGAAATACTAAGGGGGTGGGTTGGGGGGGGGGAGAGTGGGGGGTGTGGTGTGTGAATCAATATTTCTTTAAGAATCAACTTTTACACTAGTTTCTACTCTACTTTACAAACCATTAACTCTACCAATGATTAATCAATAAAATACATAGATCATGATCCTCTATATAAGAGAAACCATCAATACATGAACAATCTTGAGCCATGAGTAGAAACACAACAAGTAAACATAAAAAAACACATGAGAACATCTTCAAGCACACATAGACACCAAATATTAGGTGGAAAACACAGTTGGGAAAAACTGTTTTTGTTGTTGTCTTTGTATTCTTCTTATGAACATTAAAAATCTTCTTTTACATCATACACTGGTTACTACAGTGTGCAAGCTCCTACCTACTGGAGGCCATCACCTACAATTATTTCTCCAAATACCATTGGAAGGTATCCACCACTCCCTAATCAAGCTCTCCAATCACCATCGGAAGGAAGCTACTACTTCCTATCCAATTTCTTCAGCCACCACCGGAAGGAAGCTACCACTCCCTGAGCAATTTCTCTGGCCACCAACAGAAGGAAGCTACTACTCCCTGACCAAGTTCTTTGACAACCACTTGGAGGAAGCTACCACTCCCTGTCTAGATTCTCCAGCCACCACTAGAAGGAAGCTAATACTCCCTGAGCAAGTTCTCTGAAAACCACTTGAAGGAAACTACCACACCTTATCCAAGTTCTCCATCCACCACCAGAGGGAAGTTATTACTCTCTATTCAAATTATATGGCCACCATTGGAAGGAAGCTACCACTACCTTACTCTTGTGGACCTCGTTTTAGAATATTTCACATTGAATCCACCTATAAAATAGTCAACTTTTGTAGGTTGTGTTTCATTAAATTTTCAAATTGGACCCACTGGATACTTTTTTGCTCAATCACAATACATCAACTGAATACCAATCAACATATAATATTCTTCTCACTAATACTTCACTGCATACAAACCTTCTGACAAATACGTTCATATCATGTTCATAAATATAATTACAAACACCACTAATAAAATCTCTCTCGATAATACAAAATCAGGTTCTAACAATCAATATACTCATGAAAACATCACTTAACAATCAACAACAAAATAACTCTTACTAATACAAAACCCTCTCACTAATTATCAAACTCAGTCATATACATTTTCCTCATCACCAACAACAACAATATGATGACTCTCATAGAAACAACTCAACATAACAAATCTACCCCCATACTTAGTCATATACATCTCAGACCAACATCAACTATTAAATTATTACTCATCAAAACATCAAACTCTCCTCCTGACAACCAGTAACAAGTAATTAAAAAAAAATAATGGCATATATATACAAGACATTAATGCCATACCCATATGAAAACTATGCAACAAAGAAAACATACAAAAACTATAACAAAATCCATGCAATATAAAACATTAGACAATGATCCTCTAATCTCAACATTTTCCATATCTAGCCCCTACAGAAACAATAATATCAACTCACTAATCCTTATCAATATCCTTTGATATCCCATTGGTTGACAACTCTTCATGCGCTCTATCACTACTCATATTTCTAATTGTCTAACCTCTGTCATGTGCACAGATGTTCCCTTTTGCTTAGATTGATCTTTGTCCTAAAAAAGTTCGCACAACATCTTTAACTCTAATTTATTGCTCTGAAGTACTTTTCACATTAAATCAAGTAAACATTGAAACAAAGGATATCCACATTGTCTCTTGCACACAATAGATTGCTCCTCACTCTATCAATGATCTTCTCACAATATTACCTTGATGTTCCTATTTTCATTCTATAAGGGTACTTACCATCGATATTCTCCCCAGCTAAACTTGAAATCTATCCACACCAACATTTTATCATAATGTATATCACTTCAAAATGGTGGATCTAATAAGTCTTTGCATAATCATTCATTTTTCTTTCACCTTGGAAACCAACCATTCTTTGCATATGCACACAAGTCTCTAGCAATTTGCATATTGTCTAACCTCACTCTATCTAATTCATATCATATATATAACTCATTCCCTTAATAATCCATATCGTATCATCTCAATGTTGGACACCAAGATTGCACTTGGACCAGATCCAAAAGGCATTAAATATGACTCTTTCAAGATAATAGAGTGATCCATGACCAAATATTAATCCTTGACCAGATATGTACATATTAAGCCTGTTCCTTCATCCCCTTGACCAAATCAACCATACCTCCATGAATTGAGTCGATAAAGTCTTCCAATGATTAATGCAATCATACATGGAGACAAAATGATATTTCCTTTACACTTTTAAAACCATATCATTGATACTTTATGGACCAAAGAAAACCCTTAAAACAACCACGTGATTATTAGTGTGTTCAACAACTTGTAGACTAGATTAATGTTGTCACTTTTGTTAGTGTTAGTATATGCATACTTCCATCAGGGATCAAATCTACTCTTTGCATTTTCATTTTAGGTGTCTCATACTGAAATTTTGGATCATTCCACTAGGTCATGTCAAAATGGTCCATTGATGGTTGTTTAAGTCTCAAATTTAAGAAAAGTTACATAGAAACATAACAGACCACCCCCTGGGCTAACGGTGCTGCCCCTTTTTATAATGGCGAAGGCAAAGATGTCTAGGTGAAAAAATAGTTAAATTCGCCAAACTGTTAACTCTCAGTTATCCCTTTACTTTCTTGTACCGAGCCAATATCTCTATTTCCTTTCCCTGGCTGATATGCTTTAATTTGGTTTGCCTTGTTTGCATGTGGTTCCCCACCAAAGGGACAACAGTTAACTTGGCCCTGTCCTTTTCTTTGGAACAACAGTCTTTTGTTTTTCCCTCTTCCTGCATAAGAAATGACAGCTGTCAGTGTTTTTGTTTTGCACATTAATCTTACATATTTTGTCATAATTTCTTATTATCTACCTAGTTCATGATGCAAAGGGTTTGTAAGTTTTAATGAAAAGATGCCAAAATAACCACCAAAAACATACCTGCTTTAGTACTCCACAAATTTTTGTTTGAATAAATTTAGTTTTTAGCAGCAAGTTTTTGTTAGATCAAATTCCAACTTGCAGAAAAGGGTGTATTTTCAACTCAAAATTTTTAGTCACAAAGATTATACAATAGAGCATATACATGTGTTGGATTGGCCTAATGGATCAGGATACTAGTCAACGGTGTTCTTGACATTTCACAAGGAAATGCCATCCCCAAGTGGAGCCACTGATAGTTTCCTATACCAATAGGAGTCATAATTTTTTAATGGCTGAGATTAAACCTATAATATGTACATACCTTTACTTTTTTCAAATGTTTTCCATATTCAAAAAATTAAAAAATGTAAAGAGGGTATATCCTGAAAGAAAAATCAAAGAACAAAAAGAATAAAAAGGTCAAAAAAGATGAAAAATATGAACCCCAAAGAAACAAAAGACTAGGAAAGTGTGTTAGTCAAAATGCCACTACTATTTACTTTTTTATGAAAAATAAATGATTGTGTGTAGTTTGTAACCTATGCCACAAATCCATGATAACCAAAATGTTTAAACTTGGCTATTTCATTCTTTCAATTTCATGCTTTTAGATAGAGAAATAAAATCTGACCAAACAATGTAATCTTGGTAGATAAGTAGATTAGATAGAGTAAATAAAAAGGAGTTCAACTGTTTAATCTGAGCCCTTGGATGTAATAAGGTTCTACTTAGTTAGATTACTATTGTAAAAGAAAAGAAGAATGTTTTGATAAGGTTTGCTAGCTTAAGTGCAACCTAATAAAGAGAAGTAAAAATGGTAGAATGAGTAGATGGGTAAGTAGTAGAAAGGTTGCAAAATTGTGATGATTGTTAGACAAAAGCATATCTATCACCCTCATCATGAAAATTCCAAGTACAAATGAGAAATGGGCATCCATTAAGCTTACAAAGTCAACTGATTAATTCCCCCATTCATTTCACCCTTAATTTAACTAATTTCACATAAGCAAAGTCTTAAGTACCCAAAATCTTGAGTCGAAGGGGCTCAAAGCATTTCTTTGACTTCTGGAGGGACCGGACCCTCAGCCAAATGACTTATAGGTCCTAAGTATTAAAATCCTCCCCACAAACATTAACCCCCTTCACTATCCCTCATTTTCCTGAACAATCCCTTTCCTAAGGTAAAACACCATTTTTCCTAAAGGAAAACCATTAGCCTCGAGTAAACCCCTTTTCCTAAGAAAACCCACAAAAATAACACTAAGCCTAAGTTATAATGTGTTTATACAAAACCAATGAATTATAAATGTACATTGTACTTAGCGCTAAATCCATTTACCGCTTTTGTTTATATTAGCTTTTAATTTTATTTATATATTTCCCAAAAAATACCTTCTTCCATATGTATTTATTAAATCCATTTAATTTTAATATCCCGTCCCCAAAGTTTGTAATATAAACTTTATAAATAAAACCCTGAAAAACGACATAAATTAATTGATTTTCGATTAATTAAAAAGTCAAACCTTTCACCAATAGAATTACTCTCAATCCCTTAACCCGTGCCTTAACACTGAATTTAATTAAAACCACCATGCTTAAACATTCGCTGGGCCCCTCCATTATCCTCCGCACAACTCCCAAACCCGATCACCATGCGATCACCTCCCCTTTGATCCAATGGTTATTAACCATATTAGGTGGGCTTGACATCCGAATGTTACCCGCCTGATATGAGTGGTTTTAGGCTGAGCCCCCGTGCTACGTGTCGTTGAGTCTATGGAATCGGGCGGCCTCCCCCCAAAACCACCCAGTGCCCAAAAGCTATGTGAAATAAACCTCTTACTGCCAACTTGCTACCCACCAAAAAAATCACTATTCACCTCGCTACACGACAAACCGTCTACTATTCACTTTGCACCAAAATTCAAGAAAATCAAACCTTTACCCATTTAAACACGAAAACCCCAGTTTTGCTTATTTTCGCCTGTTTTGGTAGTAAAACCCTGTGTAACCCTTTTGCGCCACTTGGAGCCTCTGCTAACCAATTCAACCATGGTTTACCTCCTGAAAGCACTTTTGACTCACTCCATAGACCTATAAAGCTCCATAAAGCCGTTAATGACCCTCCATGTGAACCCAACATTTTCCTAACAGTTTGTTTTATTTTACAGGCACTCAAAAGACCACAACCTTGGATAAACAGTCTTAATACTAGTCATAAGATTTGTTTACTCCAAGATTGCTATAAAATCTATTCAAATAGAGATGGAAATAAACATATAGTTAAAAGACAAGTAGAGGAAACATGAAATTAAATGATTTATTGTTGAAATAGATAGTAAAAACCCATAATATACAGTGAAGGTAAAAGGACACAGTAAAGAATAGTCAAAGTGTATCAAGTTTAAAAGATGAAATCATAGTAGAAATGGTATTCCCAATAGGGAGATAAGTGCATGTATTCACAACCTATTTTTTGGATTGTGCAAAGTCCTATTTTTGACATATTTGGGCAGAGAATATTGTGAATAGTGGGTGTTGAATTTTGGGAAACTGAGAGAGGTTTATATCACAAGAACACTTATTTACAATAACCTCTTTCACTTTTTACATATCTATCTCAGATTGAGATATACAAAGGTATCAATGGACCCTAATATTGCAAAAAATGCTGGAGTAGAATGCACAAAGAAAGGATGCAGTTAGTAACTTGGATGCCTCATCATCAATTAAGAGTTGCTATCAAATTAAAATTTCTCTTCTTTCATCACCCTAAGTCCATAAATAGAGTGCCAAATAGATTCATTAGTTTTGATTGTCCTTTATTTAAGTTTTATTAATGTAAAGCAGTTTGAGCTATTTGTAAAACCAATCTTGATATTTTTTCAAGATATTTTAGTTTAAAATTTGTATAAATACTTCTTCATTTGAAGTCTTTTAGGTGGATTCAAAGACATTTCTATAAACATTTCATATCAAGTGCAGGAGATATTATAATCAAGACTGGATTTCCTTGCTTGATCATGGAATAAAGTTAAAAACATTTCATAGGATTCTTATGCACAGTGGAAATCAAATAAGTATTATCTCTTCATGTTTATTACTATTTTCTCTTCATGTTTATAAAAATTCACATGTGTCTCTATAAAATCTAAATGGTAAACAAGGAATGATATTTCAGAATTAGCTTTAATGCTCTCTGTTTTGACTGTTTACTTTCTCATTGTTTTCTGCTAAACTATCTTAGTCTAGGAATTTCTAATTGCTCCCTTACTTCCATAGTTCCCCCCCCAGGTCCATAGTAAAGGATTCTTAGTTTCCCTTTTGCTATTGATCTCCTTCTGTTCTTCATCTTGATCCCGGTTTAAGGATTCTTCATTTCCCTTTCACCCTGGTTAAGACTACCTCATCCATTTGAACCTGCAAAATTGCTTTTTGTTGTGCTAGCCTACCTTGTGAACTCCTCCTTTAGTAATTGATCTGATCCAGTTAAGCCACTCCTTGATTGACTCCCTAGCCCAATGGCTTGAAGGCTTGCTCTGTCCATCTGTTCCCAGAATTCCATCACCCAATCAAAATCAAAACCTCATGAGCATTAAGAACTAGCCTGAGATCCCACCCAAAACAATGT
>APFE031288182.1:0-14136 GCA_000404065.3 Pinus taeda | reverse complement strand
TTATCACCATCTCACTAGTTACTATAAAATAATACAGTAAGCTCGTTTCCAAAACCGGGAAACTTTAATTTTCCTGATGATACACCCTTATCGAAAGAAGAATATAGTGGCCACGATCTCTAGATAGAACCCATCCACATGACAACAACATATGGACAAGGTCATGGATGAGTACAAGGACACCTTCACCTCCCCTGCAAGGGTGCCTCTACACTTTCAAGTCAAGCACTCCATCGATCTGACCTCGGGTACATCATTTTCCAAGGGACCAATCTATTGGCACTCCATTATGGAGAACAAAGAAATCAAGAGCTAGATTCAGGAGCTACTACATAAATGTCACATTTGGCTAAGTTCATTGCCTTGTGGGAGCCCAATAATTTTGGTACAAAATAAGGATGGGACTTGGAGACTCTATATTTATTATCAGACACTGAATAAGATCACTATCCAGAATAGGTACCTGATCCCATGGATTGATGACCTTCTGGACCAACTCAAGGGGGGGAATTATTTCAGCAAGATCTACTTGAAGTCCGAATATCGCCAAGTACAAATCGAAACCTCTGATGTGTGGAAGATTGTATTTAAAGCTAAGCGGGGCCTTTTCGAATGGCTAGTTATGCCGTTTGAGTTGGTGAATGCTCTTACAACCTTCATGAGACTAACAAATGACATCTTCTGACCATTCACCAACTCATTTTTAGTGGTATACTTGGATGGCATCTTGATATTCAACCAAAGTTGGGAAGAGCACCTCCACTACATACGACAGGTTCGCCAAACACTACAGCAACACAGGTTGTGTTCCAATTTGGAGAAATGCACTTTTGGCATGACCCAGTTTTAGTATCTGGGATACATTATTGATAAACAGGGGGTGCATGTTGATCCAACTAAGATCCAAGTCATTCAGGACTAACCAGGCACAACCACTCTAACATATCTCCACAAATTTCTTGGCCTTGCCAATTCCTACCGCAAGTTCTTGTTGGGGTTCTCTCATATCACTTGGCCCTTGAGTCAAGTAACCAATGGCGTGAAAGAAAAATTGTTTTGGTCTGAAAATCAACAGAAGGAATTTGTAGAGTTGAAACAGCGCCTTTGCTCTACACCAGTGCTCCCATTAACATAATTGCAACAACCATTTGAGATCAAGACAGATACCTCTAACTATGCTATTGGGGTAGTCCTTACTCAACAGGGGCATCCAGTGGCATATCACAGTGAGGCACTTTCAGACACAGTCCAAAAGTATCCCACTTATGAAAAAGAGATGTATTCCATTATGCAGGCCTACCGACGATGCAAGCATTACATTTTGGGAAAGGAAGCGGTCATCCACACAAACCATTGACCCCTACAGTTCATACAGAAGAAAGGGAAGTTGTTGAATGATCACCATTAGAAGTGGTCCAGATACCTACAATAGCTTCATTTGAATATCAAGTACAAGAAGGGAAGCACCAATAATGTTCTAGAATGCCTTAGCCAACCAAAGATCACGGCATTAACCACTGTGCTCAACTCTTGTGGGCATGAGACTTCTGATTGGCCACTTCTCTACAAAAGTGACCCAGAATTCAGCCACACATACCAGACGGTCTTGGAGGGTTAGAAAGTTCTATATTTTCACCTCCAGGATGCCCGGTTATGCCACATGGGACACCTTTGTGTTCCTTCAAGTGAGAGTGCCAAGATGATTTGGGAATCACACTACAGTTGGGTCACTCAGCATTTCGAGATTGAGAAAATGGTGGCAGTACTGTAGAAGTATTTCAATTGCCTGAATATTCGACAGGATGTCGGGAAGTACATCAGATCCTGCACTACCTGTGTCATTGCCAAATTGACCATCAAGAAACAAGGCCTCTACAATTCACTGCCTACCCCTAGTCAACCTTGGTAATCCATCTCCATGGATTACATGTCAGGTCTTCCTTCTACTAAGCATGCCAATGACTGTGTTTTTGTGGTCGTCGACAGATTCTCGAAGATGGCCATTATGGTAGCCTGCAAGAAGAATATCGCAGCGGAAACCACTGCTAAAATCCTCTTTGAACCAGTGTGGGTACACTTTGGGATCCCACAGTCTATCACCTCGGATCAGGACAACAAGTTCCTTAGTCCATTTTTGTCTAGTCTCTGGTTGATGTTGGACAACAAGGTCACTAAGTCCACAACTTTCCATCCTTAAACTGATGGCAAAACAAAGGACGTCAACAAGATGATCATATATATTCTACGCATGTACAACTCAAATCATCCACACACATGGGATGAGAGCCTCCCCTATGTCCAACACAGTTATAACTGAGCTCTCCACAGCTTAATTGGCCACAATCCTTTTCAGGTGGGCTTGGGATTACATCCACTATGTCCCATTGATGTGGCCATACCATTTGCAGCTACTTAGGCAAATTTAGCTCATGTCCAATCTCAAGCCAACAAGCCAAACAAATTCATTGAGCACATCCAACACATCCACCAGCAGGTCCATGAAATTATGGAGAAATCAAATTCCAAGTACAGGCAGGGACATGATCAACATTGAGTGCCACGTAAGTTTCAGGTGGGCAACAAAGTCTGGTTGCATTTGCATAATGAATGCCTTACTGAAGCCTATCGGAAACTCAGACCACTTCGATTTGGTCCTTACACCATTACCAAGGCTATGGGAGACAATGCATTTGAGCTCAGCATTCCCCCATTCCTTGTCCTGCACCCAGTGTTCAATGTGGATTGCTTTCAACCATACTTCCCAGCATTGTTGGACACATCAAACATTGCAAAATAACTCACACCTACAAAGTTAAATCCAGACTACATGGAACAAGCCACAAATGACTCGGTCATGGACACATAGATCAAGAACACCCGAAAGCAAAGGATCCAACTATATCGAGTTGTCAAAGTAGGCCAACTCCTTCACCATGGCAAGTGGCTCACCAAGGACCAAGTTCAACAGAAGTTTGCTCATCTCATGGAGGAACTCAACGCAATGGGTACCATTGCTTCCTAAGTGAGGAGGAATGATCCAGGTGGATATTGGTTGTCACCCACCTATTCCACTTGGACCCCCACCATTGTTTCTTTCAGTTTTTAAATTTCCTTATTTGTAGCATAATTTACTATTTGTGGCCGTTTTTTGGGTCCTAAACTTCCAGAGCCATTTTGAGGCCCTAAACAACATGTTTTTGGAAATCTAGGGAAAACATGGGTTATATACCATGTTGGGTGCTTGTAATTTTTATTCCTCGGATAAATCTTTCTTACGAGGTATTGTGCACGTCAAACAAAAATCGTATGCCAAAGTTACAACCCCGAGAAGTTGATTTACCAATTTACCCAAATGGGCCCCATAGTTTGGAATTTCATCTCCTAGGGTTAGGTTTTTGGATGTTTAGTATTTTCCCTTGTTTCTCAATAATAAATATGCCTTCAAGCCTCATTGTAACATAGTTCAGAGGCATGTAGCAGCCACATCTCTTCTCAAAGATAAGCTACCATCACTCAAGCTAGTCTTATTTCCATTCTGTTTGTAAGCATATTTCAGTATTTGATATTAATGAAATGAAGTGTTATTTCTATTGCATCGTTGTTGGGCGCGGGATCCCCGAAGGATAGTTTTGGGGCTAAAAGCCCATATTTTGAGAAAATTTTGTAATCCAAGTGTAAGGATTCCACATTTTGTGGTCGTGGAGCATGTAGATGTTAAAGAGTCATAGGGTTGTCTGCCCTTATTTTGAAATGTAATGCCGGATGTAAAATATCTACCCATGGTCCATGTTGAGTCCCAAACTTACACCTTCCCTACATCCCTTTTTAGCCTTTTTCTCCAGTTACCTGAACCTCTAAGCTATCAAATCATTGCATAATAGTTTAAAATGAGTATATAAATGGTTTCCTAACTATGTTTTGTGACTGCTGTTTGATTTAGATTTTTGTTCAACCAGCTACGGAATCTGTCACTTTTTGCATCCAGAATCAGTTTCTGCAGCCTTTTTGTTAAAATCTATGCTACAGGTGTCTATTGAATAACTTAGCCACATGGGAAAGCTATAAAGGACATGGACATGGAAGTGTCCGCTTGGTTCAGCCAAATCATCCACAGAAGCCCGCGGTCAAGGCCGATCAAACGGTGGTCAACACAAGGAGTTTAGCGGTGGCATGACTCTGTTTTTAGAATGACGAGGATTGCATGGCAAGGTCCTGAGTCTTAGGAGGTGTGCTAACACCTAGGGACTTCTCATGGACCGAATCCAACAAACCATCTCCTTGGATTTACTTCCCACGGCTACCATGCTGCTAAATTTCTGATTATGGTCTTTTACATGTTTGGCTACCAGTGCAGACCGTGTTAGTTAGTTATGTATTTTCTGCTATAAATAATGCATCTTGATATGCGTATAGGCTAGTAGTTGCTATGGTGTAATCTTGACTGTTGTACGAGCCATTGAGCCGAAACTTAATTTCTATTTCATGACTGTATTGCAATATATGAGAAGACACTGATTTTGTGTTCAAATTCATGATTGGTTATGATTGACCGAGGTTGCAGAGGGCCCCTGTACACCAAGGTCCTGTAGTTGTGTATAGCTTTATGTTTTTCTTCATTTTACGCTCTTGATACCATAGATATCTGTTGTATATATTAACTTCTTCATGGTATTTATGTTATTTGTTGTCCATAGTTTCTTTCATGCTTTTAATTGATTGTCAACTGATCAGTGTTTGCATTTTAGGTTCTAATAGGAAGCCCAGGCAGTGCATATAGTTTTTGATGACTAATGACATGATGGAATTATCTTGTCTTACTGCTGATTTATTTTATTTTTTCTAATTCCAACATTGTTTGTTTCTTTAGCTTTGCTTTATTCATTTATTTTTCTGCAGGATAAGATATTAGACTATTCATATCATTCTTCAGTTACCTCCTATAGCCATAGCGAGTCAAATGGTGAGGGAATGAGTGTGAATGTATAGTTTGATACTAGTTTATTTAATTTTGTAAGTTAGTGATTAGATTACTCATAACATTATCGGTTGCCTCCTATAGCCAAAGCGAGTCGAATGGTGAGGGATTGTAGGATGAATGTGTAGTTTAATATTAGTTTTATTTTATGCAATTTAGATATCAAATTACTCAATTTGTGTATGACTACCTCCTATAGCCAGAGCGAGTCGAATGGTGAGGGGTCAAAAATGAGTTGATGTGATATGATTAGTTTACTTTTCTTACAGTTTTTAAAGTGCTTTGAGTTCAGTCTTTTCTTTTCTTTATACAGCAGCAAGGATACTGGGTTCCATAGTCACTAGTTCACTATTTTGTTAATTAGACTCTAGGCACATCTTGATTTCATCATTGTAAAGTTTGAACACCTTTGGAACACTTTGAAGTTTGGAAATTATTTTAAAGGCCATCATTACCTTGAATACTTTTGCCCATACTTGATTACTAGAATCACCATCTCACACACCATCTCACATTACGGAATCAACAAGAAGATAAATCCAAAAACAAATCAAAAGCTAAAAACGACAAAGAAATAAGAAAATGGTTATCTTGCATAGATAGTGCACTTCACTTCAACAGTTTACGACTCCCGAATTGACAATTTATATAGCAATTTAGAACACACTAAATTGACCAAACAATCCATAAACCATGGGATTGTATAAATAGAGCTAAGCTCTAAGTAGTTTGATAGTAACAAATCAAGAAGATATGATGTATGAGAGATAGCTCGAAGGTACAAGCTTAAGTCTTGGGTCGTAGCATAGGTAGAGGCTCTACGGCTGAGTGCGTAAAGGCCTAGAATAGAAGTCTGCAGCTGAGTGCACGGACTTCTGCAGCTGAGTGCACAGGGTGAGTCGAGTCTGTAATTATTTGGAATTGTCAATAAAGAGAAGTGTTCTATAATTTTTGTGTCTTTCTTTCCTGTTTATGCATCTTGTCATGCTGGGTATGAATTTCACTTATAATTCTTATATGATGCATGAATATATGTAAATGTTATAGTTAAGTGACGGCAAGTAAGAACATTTGTTTACACAAACCTAACTAAGATAGGCTAATAAGATAAGTGAAACACTTAGGATAATTAAGGAATCTGTGCGACTCACTACCACAGCAGTGCAAAAGTACCTAAGCCCTATATTAGGGCTGCACGAAGGTTGGTTGTATACTTTCACGAAGGTATTAAAGGCTGGAACAGAGGGTTTGCCCTACAAGCCCTAGAGTGAGATCACTTGCACGAAGGAAGTGATAGAAGAGATCAATGACATCACAACCACCTCAAGGGTGCGGAAACTTGGTTCCAGCATCCCCCCATACTACTTTGGGTGAGATGTCAGCCCGCGCTCCACAACCTGATGCTGAAAGGGCCAATAGTGTAGGGATTTGTTTGGCTAATTAACATTGAGCATACATCATGCCTCCTCAAGCCAAAAAATGGTTTCGTTGTTGGCACCAAAATCTTCATAAGAGATGTGTGATGTTGTATCACTGGAATCCAACTAAGAAAGGAATCAAAGGTTGGTTGGATAGAAGGATCGATGAGTTCGCTGCAAAAAAAATAGAAATCTACAACTAACAAAAGAATAATGGTTAAACAGGTACCTATATATGGAGGTCCACGAAATATTTTTCGCCTCCTTTCCAATTGAGCTATATGAGTGGATTGTGATGCTATCAGATAGCCAAGGGAGGTGGAAACTAGACAGTCCTACTATGTCGACCCCAGATCTAGTGCGAAGGTTGGAAGCATCAGAGGATAAGATCGTGCACATTGTCAATCATTGGCTTGATCCATCATAGGAGGATTTGTTACTGAATTCACGGTCGATAGCTCAGTGAGCTATAGCAAGGAAAAGTGACACTTTTTCAAAGGAAAGTGAGTTAAGTACGTAAAATCTTTGAATACTTGGATTAAAACGTTGTTGTGTGAAAAATGGATTATGTCGCTACCTTAATGTTCGGGACTACGCGAAGCAGAAAAATTTACAGAAATGAAGGAAATAAGGGTCCAGAGTATATCCCCTTGATTTCACCTCCATGAAGGGATGAAGAAGCAATAGCAAACGTCTCTCCGTGAAGCATTATTCAGTTAATAAGACAAGGGTTCCCGCAAATACAACCTCTGCCCACCTATGACTTCACCGCCATCACCTTCAACTTCACCCGTAGCACCTCCACCTCCATCGAGGTTCAGTATGGAAAATATAATGAAGTTTCCTTTGTTTAAAGGCTTGGGAAATGAGGACTTGGACCAATTCTAGTTCATTGTGAGGGCTATACAGGAAGCTCAAGGTGTTATAGATGACCACATAAAGAAGGTGACCTTGGTTAGTGGTCTGTAAGAACATGCACTAACCTGGTATATTGATTACTCTAAAGATAACCCAAATGTTGGAGTAGCAGACATCCATACAACACTAAATAAAGATTTTAGGAGGCCTAAATTTGAGCTGTAGTTGATTGTGGGATTCAAATAGAACGTGATGCAATCAGGAAAGACACCTTGGTAATTGGATCAAAGATTGAAGTGTCAAATCCGTGAAGCCAATATGAATTTGACAGATGGACATCATCGTGAATGGTTTGTGGCTTCACTACTACCCCACTTAAGGAGCGCGTTATGGCAGTAGGAGATAACAACTCAGACCGAGGCCTTGGAAATTTCCATGAGACTACATGGGACTCCGATGCAAGATCCTAATCTAGGAGTTCAGTAGATCCACACATAGCTGCAGAATCTGTGCCTTGAGATACAAAGTTTGAAGAAGGACAAGATAGTTCGACCATAGGTACTCGAGGAAGTATGGTGCTTGAGGGAGGCCCGATGCCTTTAAGGCTAGAAGCTCATGCAAGACCTAGCGTGGGGCCTGCATTATGGCGTGCTATCTATCAGGTAGCCAGAAAATATGCCACGGATAATTGTCACCTACTATAGAAGTATGTACAAGCACTACAATAGCTATTCTGCAACGTTTTTAGTTCGATAAGACATGATGAGTGTACTTGCAAGAGCTATGAATTGATGATGGACATAACTCCCACCTAGAGGGTTCAGGCTGAAATGTGGACCCTTGACCAAAATGCATGGATGGCATGAATAGTATTTCAGGGGTGCAGACGAGGCCGAGGTGGAGGAGCACCTGGTAGAGGTTGTGGACATTTGATTTGCTACAATTGCAGAGGACTGGGACACTATGCCCATGATTGCACTAATCCAATGCATCTGTCATGCAAGTATTTCACGCTCTTTGATCATAAAACAGAAGATTTTCCTACATTGATAGCTAGGATATGTGACAAACAAGCGCTATTGCCTCCCCTGACTTAGAACCTGCATATGATGAGGTCTGAGCCATGTAAGGAAGATCCGAACATAAATATAGTGCTCAGAATTGAGATCACAATAGGCGATGACATGGGAAAACAACCCGAAGATAGTACATGGGTTCACAAAGCCCCAATGAAAGAGGCTAAATTTGATTTAAAGCGTGCTAGTGAAATCCTCATGGAAGCTAAGAAGAGCTTCGTTGAGGCCTCCACCTCAAGAAGAAAGGATAAGCCTGAGCCGGAGATGGACCCTTCTATGCTCACAACTTTCCTGGAAACCAGTATGAAGTTACTGCATGACAATAAGACTTTAAAAGGGTTACAAGAACTCATTAATAGATGTGTTGGGACCACGCCAGGTGAATCATGTGTAGTTCAAAATATCGGTAAACATAAGACAAGGACGGGGCATGAAATGAGACTTGCCACGCATATCGGAGCATACGAAATGGATCAAGTCATTCTGGGTTTAAGGTCAGATGCGAATGTCCTACCAAAATAGAAATGGGAGAAAATGGGGAGACATACATTGCAAGGGTCCCAGATTTAGCTAAGGATGGTGAATTAGTAGAAAATCATCCCCATGGGGTGGCTACAAGGGGTGACTATAGACACTGAGGGAGCAAGCACGCTGGTGGATTTTGAAGTAATAGAGATAGTGAATGATAGCAATCCTTACCCTGTGCTCCTGGGAATTGACTGGGCCACTGATATGAATGGGGTAATCAATCTGAAGAAGTGCAAGATGATCTTTTAGAAGAAATCACTGTGTGTAATAATACCCCTAGATCTTGCTGAAGGATCGCGCTATACGGAACCAGTCTGTCATTAAGAGATTGATGATGATCTGGACTACATCTATAAGATAACAACGCGAGACCAAGACTAGGTGAATCTCACCATGGATGGATGGATTACATGGGATCATGAGAGTTCCTACACTTCGTATCCTGATGAAGAAATAGAATGCCGGAAGAATCGGTTACACGAAGTAACTACAATAAATTGCAACATGATGACTTGATCACTACACTGTGTATCATCAGAGGTAAGAACTCTTCCTAGTTATTATGGAATGAATGAGGTAGAAATCTTTTTAGATGCATTTGAGAGAGAGGTACCAGAAAAGCAGTGCTTCCAGGCCTAAGACTGGACACAGCGCGCTACGCTCGCAAGATGGTGGGGTACACAGAAAGGAAGCTTTGATGATTAGCACGACTATAGGAGGATGATGAGAACATGATTTGGAAAGCCTAGGATGTGACTAACAGACAAGTACGATGGGTACAATGATTTGCACGTGCATCTAGCCAAATGGATGGAGGCTTGTGGAGAAAATCCACAACCTAAGTGGGTGCACCTATTCTGTCATACCCTGGATGTTATCCCAACGAATTGGTATATAGAAACAAAGTTTTTCAATGGGACAGGTGACTGGGATATCCTACACAAAGGATTCATGATGCCATTCAATTTTGAGGATGGGTTTGACAACATTGATGAGGCACTACAAGAGGTGAAAGCAGCCATCTTTAGGATACCACATGATCCTTTAGACCTAGTCCAGCCTAAATGGACTACTCAGTGGAGTCATGCACTTGAATTTTATAATGTAACTGCTGAAGATGAGGATGAGCGCTAGAGGGAGGAAGAGAGGCCAAGGCATTGTTTCTATTCTTTTGAAACTTATCTAATCACTACTTAACTTGCTACAGAAAGCACAAATGGAAGCAAGCTACTAAATCATCAAAAGCAACCTATTCTTAACCATAAGAGAAATACATCTAACATCAAACTAATCTACAAACTAAAGTAAAGCATAAAAATACAAGTAAAGAGAAGCTTGGCTGCTTGAATTGGGCCCTAACCCAAGAGCTTCAGCCCTCTAGGGTAACTCAGTGCTATCTGAAAAAGGATTCCATCTTCATTATAAAAAAATAGCAATATTACATAAAACTGTCATAAAATAGTAAGCTCAAAATTTGAGCAGAGTTTACAAAAGAAAAAAAAAGAAAAAGAGAAAATTGACCCTAGTGAGGCCCTAGGCATCTCTACTTATACCTCTAAATCTACCAATAGCTTCCTTAAAATTAGGGAGGCTTGGCTTCCAAAACTTGAGATAACTATCAATCATCTTCCACTTGCTCGGCTGCCTTCTAGTGCATGATTCGGTTGCTTGTACTCTGAGCTGAATGAAGGGGAATTCGAAGTGAGGAGCAATAAATGAGGGGATTCCCTCATATAATTCCTCTCCTCTATCTACTTCGAGTTACTGTTGTAGTTTGACCATTAGATCCTTGACTTGGACCTCAAAATCCATCAATAATCTGCATTAAATACATGTTAGACCACATGACATAATAACTAACTCAACTCACCCTATAAGCATATATATAATAAAAAAATCATACAATAAGCTAAGATAATGGTTGATTTTACTAGGTTAGGAGGTAAAATGAGCCCATATAATTACCCATTTATGAGGCTCATCAAAGCATCTACAGAAGATTAACATTCCAGAAATAGAAGGCCACCGCGAGGTTCAAGGACCATAGATTAAGAACCCTGATATAACTATGTCACTAAAAACAAGACAAGTAAACATTTGCATGGAGGCAGAACCCAAATTCGTGAAGGTTGGAGACTACTAGGATGATGCGGAAAGAGTTATTTTTGCGGACAAACCTAACCTCCCTAGGAGTCTAAGACTCTCTAGTGACAAACAAACCAAACAAGAGCAATCCTTCTCTAAACATACATTATTCTATGAGAACCAAGTGTTTTCCGATCTTACCTTAGGTCCAACGCTTGTTGTAGCAGTCCAGCCTTGCTGATCCAGATGAGCTCCTCCTTCACTTTAAGACCTGCATACACTAACAAAGCAAACGATTACATAACACCTGAATATTTCATAAAACAAAGCATATTCATCACATAGACCAAGGAGTACATGAAATAATTCATTAACAACAAATCATTGAGAAGAATGGACTTATTTGTATTAAGGAAACAAAAAAGGAACCATTACAACCTGAGCCTTGGTGTTGTGCAAGCTCCTCCCAGGGTCCAACAAGAGATTTCCTCTACTTTGACAAGCTCACCCACTCCCAATATGGCAACAAGGAAGGATAGTGATCTCTCCTCACAAGTCAACAATGGAAGTCCTAATTCCAGCAGCATTTACCCTTTAGAATGTTCAGCTTTCAACCTCCCCTCCTCTGGCCCAATGCCTGTATTTATAGTATTCTAGAGGAAGTTATTCAGTTCCAACATCAATGGGATACTCCCTCTTTTGGATGGGGTAGCTCCTCTCTTGATGGGATAAGTTCCTCTATCATAGGGGTGCATGAACCATCTGGAGGCGCTCAATACACGTCAAACACTCTTCTAGAAGGCTCTAGAAGTGACCACAAGTAACTTTTTAAAGATGAAACTCGCGCCTTTTGACCTTTACAGGGGTACGCACCCATCCTTTGGCTTACAGAGCGTACAAGTACGCAGGTACAGTGTGTTTGGAGTGCGTACACGCAGGTAAGTTAGAGAGAACCTGCGTACCCAGAGATAAACATGTTTTTAACTAACTTTCTCTCTTTTTGAAGTTTGACATGAAGAGTAGAGGTATGAGGCTTGACAAGGAGGATAATATGACTATTGATGGAGCCATATTAACTGCAGATAGTCATGGTGACAAATTTCAGTGTAACAGATTGCCCCCTAAAGTGCGAAGCCTGTAATAGATAGGGGTTTTATATCATCTAGGAAGGGTGAAGTACTTTATCATTTCGAGGATTATCTCTTGGAGAGCCTGGTCAGAACCTGCAATTTTCAACACAAAATACATGTATAAGATTATATCATCGCTGAGGTAGGCATTCCCATACTCAGATCAAAACTTTAACTATTGGACTAACTATTCTGATACAGGAATGATTTCATAATACATCATAATTATAGACTCGTGTAGACACAGTATGGACGCAGCCATCTGTTTATGATTGGTCTACAATATAATGAATACAAAACTCCTCGCAGCCTGGATGGTGGAAACTAGATCCAGGGTCTTCATCTCTACTTCCCGAATTGGTACGATTCTAGCCATGTGAATAAATGAGTCGATGTCGAAAATGGTAGAAACCACTGATTACCAGTCAATGATGTAAACTGTTAACAAGCGTGAGAGAGACCACCAGTAATGTCAATGGTTCTCAAAGTACCCAGCACAATCCATGAGATGTGAATGAATGAGTCGATGTCGAACATTTCATGGAATCCTTCGATCGCAAGTCAATGATGAAAACTGACGTCGAAGGCGAGAAACCTGCCATTGATGCATGCAGACTCCAAGGTACTGACGATTTCTAAGTCAACTCTCTAGATAATGTGCTGATGTCGATAGAAAGCGACTCGTTGCAGGGAAGCCCACAACACGAAACCATAGTTCAAGTTGAAGAAATGTTGCTGCAAGGACTGACTCAATGATGACATAATGAAGGATAGGTATTTCGTGGTTGAATGTTTTGTTTACAGACCTCTTGAACACATAACGACACGACAGATGGTTTGGTGATAAATGACTCAAAGTCGACTCCCATAACCCGGCTAAAGACACCAAATGATCTTGGTCAACTGTGAGGTAAAGGATTTCCCAACCCAGGTGAATGAATAAGTGTCGTGTTCAAGAGTGGTAGTAAGGTTTTTATTGAGACAAAAGGATATCAAATAGGTTCATGCTTCTCATTTTTCCCCCACCATTTCTGGCAAGTACCTCTTTATTTTTTACAAGCTTGAGGAGGATAACATATGCTTGTTTGTAAGCTCATCCTTCGGATGAGTCCAACTTAGTTTTTGATGCGAACCCTAAGAAGGAGTGGTCCGTTCCTGTTTGTAATAGAACAGGTCCTTTACTGTGAAATTTTAACGAGTCCAGTATAGGAGAAACTCGGCGCTTTTCATATTTAGAGAGTCTGAAAAACTTAGAAGACTCCAGATTGAACTTTTTCGTAAAGTTGTGTCTCCTAAGCCCGAAAAAGTATAAAATAATACCTAGGAGAACCGCTTGATCTTGCGATCAAGGATATTTTCATAATTAGTGCCTTTTACCTGGAAAGTAAAAAGCGATCAAGGACACGTCGTTTTATTTCCAATATCGAATTTGAAACGACAAAAATCCGGCAATCTTTTCTTGTTTTTTCGGTCAAAAAAGGGCTGTAAGAGTACCGTCTTTTAATTCCGTTTTAACGAGTGTAAAAGAAACGCTCAGCAATCTTTTCAGTTTTTAGGAGTCATAAAAGGGCTTAAAAGATGACTCTGATGTTTGGTTTGTGAAAAATGACAAGTTTCCCTGAAAATCCCTCCGTCCTGCACAAAAAGCGACACATTACTCATACCTGTTTAAGATAGGCAAAAAATACATTGAAAAATGACCTTCTATGGTGAAAAATAAACAAATTTAATATTTATTTATCCAAAAACCTATAAAAAGACCTTTTACCATGTCATTTTTACCATTTTACTGTTGAGGTAGAAAAAAGGGCTTTTGGCAAGAAACTTCCCGTGGACATTGCGGAAAATCAGACCGTCGGAATCGAACGCCGTCACTTCCAAGTAATCCACAACATCCTCCTCTTCAATTTCATCCATTTAGAATTTGATTTTAGTTTTAGTTTGATTTTTTGGAGGCATAGGGGTTTTGGGATGCGCTCCTCGGGGTACGCAGGTGGCCCATGGGTAACCTGCGTACCACGACCTTTTTCTTTAAAGGAAAAAGGGTCGGGGTACACAACCTACCT
>APFE031288179.1:13173-32950 GCA_000404065.3 Pinus taeda | reverse complement strand
GTAGAGGAGCTTATGTATTGTGTATGTTTTCCGCAATAGTACATGATCAGGATAATCTCCATTGAATATGTGTTAAATTATTCAAAATTTCTACACATATCTCTTATGCAATGAAACATGGAAAACATCATGGAATTTCATTTTTGGCAACAGTGCAATTTGGTAGGCCACTAGTCCAATCCTCTCAAAGATCTCAAAATGCCCACAATACTCAGGTTCCAACTTGGCACATGACCTGATTCTCAATGAGCTCCTCTTGGGCTTAATGCACAGGTACACATGTTCTCCGACCTAAAACTCCTTGAATTCTCTATGTTGATATGTATAACTCTTAACAATGTAAACTACCAATTGGAATTGTAAATTCAAAATGAGAACTATAGCCAAAAAACATGAAAAAACAATCTGAAAATGAAAAGCGTTGATGTTAGAATAACTTTTTTTTTTGTGTGCCAAATTTCAACTTTTTAAAAAAAATGACAGTAAAAACCAATAAAAACCATTTTTTTTGTGCAAAAAACACCCTGAAAACAAAAAATATTATGTTGGAATAACATCTTGTTTTTTTTTCAAGGTAAATTTTCAACATTTTTTAGTAATGGTGTTAAAGATAAAATATCACAACTCCAAAAAAATCTTAAAATTCCAATGATTTTTCAGGCATGACATTAAAAATAAAATATTATGTCTATGAAAAGCCTTAAAATTCCCACAATTTTCAGCTGTGGTGCCAAAGATAAAATAGTTATAACTATTTTCAACCATAGCATTTAAGATAAAATATCAAGACTCAAAAAAACCTTAAAATTTTGACAAATTTTCAACCATGGAATTAAAACTAAAGATCATGATTAGAGGAAATCTAAAGTTTTCAATAAATTTCAACCATGACATTCTGGAAAAAAAGTCATTATACCAAGAGTAATTTCTTTTTGAAAAGCTAAAAGTATAATGACTTTAAAATCTTAGCCTAGGACAACTTGACACATTACAACAAAAATATAAAAATCAATCATCAAATTGATAGGGAGTGTAGGTGAACTCGACGCATTATAATTAAAGCATAAAAACCAACCATGAAATTGATACATTATAGGGGGGACTCGATCCATTATAATGAAAAATTTAATAAATTAATATTTGTTTTTAATAAATTAATAAACAATATCATTATTTAAATATTATTTTTCAACAACTAGCCATTTAATATAGTCGTTACTTAATAATATTTGTTTTTAATATATTAAGAAATTAATATCATAATTTAAATATTATTGTTCAAATATAGCCGTTACTTGAAATTATGTCTCTACACTGCTCTCTATTTAAGTTTTCGCCATGGTCTGCCTCTTCATCTGGTGCTGATGATGAACCACACTTGTTGGTTCAAAATGCATCGACTAAAAATTTCTCTTATGTGATTTCTACTGAAAGATTTTGCTTAATTCATTATGGATCACAGAAGCTTGAATACAGAAACATTAAAATCAACTATCAAATTGAGACATCATGAGATCGAGTTGCTAGGATCGACACAAACTCTAAAGATAAAAAATTATAATAATAAATAAATAAAATGGAAAAAAAACATGAAAAAAAAAAACAAAAACAAAAAAATAGAGAAAGTTTAAAAAATCAAAACAAGTAAATAAAATAATATTATTAAAACATAAATAATTAACATATATATATAATAATAATATATATATATATATATATATCGCACAAAAAAATCAAGCATAAAAAATGTTAAAAAAAAAAAAACCAAAATTAACAACAAACACACACACATACGTATATTAAAAATAAAAAAATATTAAACAACATAACTTTGAAGGAAAAAAATATTAATAATAAAAAAATACGCACAAATAAAAACTAAAAATAAATAAGTGATTATATTAAAGAAATAAAAACATTAAAAATAAAAAGCATAAAAATGAAAACATTAAAATAAAAAAATAAAAAAATATAATACAAAAGCATAAAAAAAAAATTATTAAAATAAAAATAAAATGTAGCCCCATATCCCTAGACAGGGAGCTACACCCAGCCCCTTGCCCAGCCCGCACTCGACGAGGCCGGGTGCAAGATCATCCCGAAATCAGTGTTGTCCAGTAGAGGCCGTGGGTCAACGTTTAATTTTTAATTTAATTTTAATCATGTTAATGTGTTTTCTAATTTATTATTATTTTTTTGAATGTTTTCGTTTTATTTTTATTTAGCATTATTTTAAATTGTTTTAATCTTTTAAAAATTCCTTTTAATGTTTTAGAATTTTATACTTTAAAATAAAGCTTTAATTATTTTTACACTTTTTAAGAAAAGAAACTTCAAATGTCATCTTAGAATATAAAATTCATAAATATTTCATAAAACTTGTTATTTTTCCAACTTTTTTTATTCAAATTATTTATTTATTTATTTAACATGTTTTTTTTAGCGATAAGGTTTTGAGATACGTAATTTTTTTCATTATATCTATATGGAAAATGTGTATTTTTTGGTTCAGTGTTTAAAATTATTATTTAGTGAGATATTTATTTGTATTGAAGTATTAATTAAAAAGTTATAAATATATATAAAATCCTAACCTCAAAATATTAATGTTATTATATTTTTTAAACTTTGCAAAAAACTTAAAATTTCATTACTGAAAAACACAGCGAAGAAAAAAAAAACATGTTTGGAAAACCCTTAGAATACAAATATCTTAGAATGAAAAATAAAAGGAGGAATAAGACAACTTGAAAAATGGTTAAATAATCAATGTTTAAAAAAAAATGTGCATACTTAAGACATAAGAAAATTTGAAGTGTCAAAAATATGCCTTAAAAAAACGTTGATCCTTTTCAAAATGTGCATGAATATATCCAACATTTAAAAGAAAATTATCCACACTTAATACATTAGAAAATTTACAGTTTCAAAAATAAATCTTCTAAAAAAAATGGTTGATGTTGCATCAACACTTTTCAAAATGAACATGAAAATTACTAACATTTTAAAAAGAATGTTCATACTTGATAAATTAGAGAATTTAAAGTGTCAAAAATATGCCAAAAAAAGGTGTATTTTGAATCAAAACTTTTCAAAATCAAATGATTTTTTTTCTACCTAAAAAAAAATGGGTACTCCGTACAAATTCCTTTTGATAATTTACTTTTTTTCTTCTGCCTGTTATGTTTTGTCTTTAAATTCCTTTTAATAACCTACATCTCCTCCTCCATCTCATCCAAAATATCAGGATCAATTAATACCCTGCTCACTGGATCACCCCAGCTAATAGGAGTATTACAACTCCACCCATAAAGAGCCTCAAGTGGGTTCATCTTCAAGGACTCCTAATACCCATTGTTATATGAAAACTCTACAAGTGGAAGATATTCCTACCACTTTCTCTATTTATGCATGACATCCATCCTCATCATATCCGCAAGAATCTCGTTATCCCTCTTTGTCTGTCTATCTATCTGCGATAATAAGCTATATTGAAAGCTAAATCTGTCCCCAATCTTGCAAACAGCTTCTTCCAAAACTTGGAAGTGAACTTCACATTTATATATGATATAATATTCTTGGGAACTCCATGCAACCTCACTATCTCACTGATGAATATGTGAAGCACCTCACTAGATGAATTATTAGACTTCACTGTAATGAAGTGAGCTACCTTGCTCTACCTATCAACCACAACCATAATGGAATCATGTTGTCTCGACGTCTTCAACAATATTGTAATGAAGTTTATGGAAATGGCCTCCCATTCCCATTTTGAAACCAGAATAGGTTGCAAAACGAGCCGGATGCTTACATCCTGCTTTCACCTGCCAACTACCCAAACACCTTGCAATAAAATTAACCATATATTTCTTCAATTTCGGCCAATGCTAGAAATTCTTAAGAAATTTCAAAGTCTTTTAGTATCTTGGGTGGCCTAAATATACGGCTTAACATGAAACTCCCTCAAGATAAGCTTCTTGAGCTCACTGCTATCTGGTACATAGACCCTGCTTCTGAATCTGAACAATTAATTTATTGTGAAGTGATATTGATCATCTTTATCACCTTCACCCTACTATTTCCATCTTTTCTCTAGGTGTTGGTACCTCTCATCATGCTTCCCTGCATGTAAGGTATATTCTAGCAAATTTGTCACATAAGAGTTCACAACTGAAATATGGTTCACTTGTACTCTCATATTGAGATCACCTACAACTTTGTTCGTGGCCTTGCCCTTAATATACTTGTTCTCAAAATAAAATTCACTGAGGGTAGCTAACCATCTTCCTTTCCTGGCATTCACATTGGGTTGATCAAACAAGTACCTCAGTCCATTATGAGCACTCATCAAAATAAACCTCCTTCCAAGGAGATAATATCTCCACATATTCAATGCATGAATGATCGCTGCCAACTCAAGATCATGAGTCACATAGGTCTACTCATGCTTATTAATTTTTCTTAATTCATAACAAACCACCTATCCTTCCTGCATCAAGATTTCACCAAGTCCTTCCTTGGAAGAATTTATACAAACCACAAACTCCTTATCAAGATCTACAATCTTTAGAATTGGAGCATTTGTAAGAAAACACTTTAACTGATAAAAGCTATCCGCATACTCCTCTATTCATTCTAACTTCTTTCCTTTCCTCTACAAGTATGTAATAGGATATCCAATCTTTAAGAAGTTCTTGATGAACTTCCTGTAATAACTTGCTAGTCCCATGAATGATCTGATCTCATCGACATTCCTAGGAGTTGGTCACTCCATGATGGCTTTAATTTTTTTTGGGTCCACTATTATCCCTTCTTTGGAAATAGCATGTCCCAAGTAGTGAATCTAAATTTGAAATAAATTTCACTTTCTAAGCTTGGCATACAATTGATGCCCTCTCAACAATATCAACACTGCTACCAAGTAATCTACATGCTCTTAATCATTCTTTGAATATACCAATATATCATAAAAATACTATTACAAACTTATCCAAATAAGGATGCAACACACTATTTATCAAACACATGATAGTGGTTGGAGCATTAGTAAGACCAAAAAGGAACCACCATAAACTCATAATTCCCACACCTCTTATGGAATCAAGTCTTGTAGATGTATTCTTCTTTGATGTGCACTTAATGATATCCTAATCTCATATCAATTTATGAGAACATTGATGCTCCATTTAGCTAATCAAAAAAGTCATCAATCCACGGAAATGGATACTTGTTCTTGATAGTCACTTTATTCAACTTCCTGTGATCTATGCACAGTCTAAGAGTACCATCCTTCTTCCTTAAAAACATTACTAGTGCACCCCAAGGCGACAAACTTGAACTTATGTATCCTTTATCAGTCATTTTTTTAAGTTGCAACTTCAGTTCCACCAACTCCAGAGTACTCATCTTGTAGGGTGCCTTAGATGTTGGTGCTGATCTCGTCTTCAGCTCAATAGAAATTTCCACTTCCTTATGAGACAATAAATCTAGAATTTCTAGAGGAAATACATCCTGAAACTATTGCAAGATAGGATACCTCTTTAGGACTTCATCATCTTCAACATCCTTCCTTTTATCACTGGAAATATGCACTACAAATAAAAAACAACCTTTCATGTTGTTGTGCTTTGTTTTCCTAACTATAATTGTTCTCACTGATGTAGGCTTCTTCTTTCTCTGCAAGATTATCCTTTCCCCATCATCATCTAGTCACTCAATGGTCTTGTAAAAAAAATATACCTTGGTCCTGTGAATGAACAACCAGTCCATGCCCAAAAGCATACTATATGTTGGCTTGATGGGGCATGACCTAGGTTCAACGTTAGCTGCACCAACCAACAAAACCCTAAATTGTTGGCCCTTTCAGCAACAAACCCCATAGCACAAGCTACATTCTTACTCGAAGCAGTATTGGGGGATGATAGAACTAGGTTTCTGCATCTAGAGGTCTATATGATGGGTTCCTATGACTTCTAGGACTTAGATTTGTCTTCGTGAACCCTAACCCTTATGGAATAGTTAACAACAATAAATATTATACATAGAAATTAGATCTTCATGAAGGTCATTAACTAGTCATAACATGTATAAATTATACTGATTTACCAATTTCGCGTATTAGATAAACATTTATTCATATATTTCCAGATATAGAGTGAATACACATAAATTACAGAAGTAAATACAGATAAACAGATACACAAAGTATGGATCAAAATTGTCTTTTATTAGATGATCTTTCAAACACATATTCTCCTTCCCTACACATTCAATTGTAGGGGCCCGAGCACTCATCTTGTGGACTTACCAAGGTCTTTGCACACTTAGCTACAAAAGCCTTCCCCTTCATCTAAGTACAGGAATCAGACTTTCCTGCCTTAGTGTACTTTCCCCAACAATGATCTTCTATCTTATGATTGATCCCCTATACTCGCTATGACTCGTCTATTTATAGCCTTTCCTTTTACAATACCATGGTTCACGGACCATGGGAAGGTATCAAAACCTTCTTAAAACCTAACAACCTAAGGGACTAAAGCCCCTTTGACTCTTAGTAACTTCGCCCTCCACTTCCATAAATTGTGGAGACTTTACATTATTACAACAAGGAAATACAAAATTTAACCCTAGGGACCCCACCCAAATAGCCCCCCCAACACACTTTGGTGACTCGTCCTTGAGTCACTCAGTTGGCGCTTTAATATTCTCTTGGAGTTCATGGAATTCCAACTTCAAAACCTGTAGATCAATTTTTCCCTGCGTAGCTACCTGCTGCACCTCCTTGACTAATTTATCTGTAGTAGGGCCTTCCACCGTGAGGCCCAAGGTCCTTTGAGTTTGTCCCATGCCCTTAAGCTTGCTTTTCACTTACATAGTTAGCTAGCTGGCCTTGTCTATCCAAGGCTATGTTTTTGCCATAAGAATGGCCTCTTTCTGACACATCTCTTCAATTTCATTCTGAAGCTACTTCCCTTCCTGTAGTTTTGTGAACCGTTGTATTGGCACCAAAGTGTGCGCAGTCGATCTAATCTCATCGAAATTTCAATTTTTTCTCTAAGGTCTACGCCAGTCTTCTGCAGAGTGGGGTCCTCCTATAGAGACGTCCATAACTCCATGGCTTGCTCAAATAACTTTGTACATTCCTTGACTGCTGCATCTAGTGTTTCGATTCCTTCCTTTATAGCAGCTCTGTGTTGCTTCGAACCTTTGGTGGAGTTTTTGGTTGCAACTTCAATTGCAGCTCTCAAATCTGCAATTGTAATTCAAATCGGACTTAGCCGATTTCATCTTTGGACTCTTTGACCACTGCAACTAGCTTCTAGATATTTTACGTTGACACTACATCAGCTGCAATGTTAAGTTCACGCAGCTCATTACACGCCTGTGTAATCGCTACATCTAAGTGCTGGTTGCGCATAACAATCTCTTCCTTTTACTTCAATGCCTATGCATTTTCTTCAAAGATCTGTGCATTGTTTTTTTTGACTTCATTAATCACCAACAACGTGCACTGCTCCCTGACCCTCAGTTCATCTAATACTCCATGGTGTAACTCATGCAGGGTTTGGATAGGGAGTCCCGCGAGGTTGATGCCCAAATTCCTGATTTGCGAAAGTTGGGCATTAGCCTCTTCTGATTCAACGCGCAGGGTACCGTTTGGCAATTGAATCACACAGAGATACAAACTCTGATTCGTGTCCAATATTTTTGTGCTTGCTTGATGTAACCTCGCCTAAATCCCTCTCGCTTGACCTATACTCACTTGAAGTTGCCCTGTCTAGATCTACAGATTGTGCAGATCCTTCTGTACATTTCCCAGTGCTTGCTAGTACTACTACTCAAATTGGGTCCATAATTCTATGGTCGTGTCCCAGACCTTGTCACCAATTTCATCTAAGTCCCATTCAGTGAGGACTAATTTATTCACCTTGGAGAATCTAGTCAACTTCTGCTTCTTCCATGGCCCCGAGGTTGTCTGCTTTGTACGCTTCCTGATCATAAAGGGGGTTCCCTGTTCCATGCCCCCACCCTCTTCTATATTTGATCCTTCTTGGTGCTAGTTATGTTGAGAGTTAGACTCCTAAACATTGATCATAGTTTCCTAGGCCACATGCTCTTTATTAGCAACTTCCTTGGCAGCAACTTCCTTAGCTGCAGCCTCTTTCAACTGCACAACTTTCTCCCGAGTTGCAACCTTTTGGGCTTCCTTCTGTTTATTTGTTACTGATGTCTACCCGGTAGCACCTACTACTTCCTTTCTCGTTCCTATGCCTGTATCTGATGGATAAAGGCACTCCCATGGCCATTTACCTACAACCTCTGTGACATCTACCTCACCAACAAGATAAGAAAACGTGTGCCATATCTTCTTCGAATCCCTTTGGACGCGAACAAACACATTATGAAAGTCATCCTTAAATTCGTCATAAGGCTCATACTACTCATATAATGTAGGTGATAGCTTCAGCCTTTAGCTGATCACCATGCATAGATCCATCTCCACCAGTACCCAAAACATCTTGGTCTTTGTGACCTACGCAGTGTCCTTCATTACCCAGAGCGAAGCGAACTTCGCTGCCTCCGAAAGGTTTGATTCTTGAGGAGGAAACTAGCTGTCCTTTGATGTCCTCCATGCAGCTAATGCTATCAAGAGTAACAACTAGGCATAATGAAATGCCTTGCCCTTATCTTGGGTCTCTCAATAGTTTTCCAAGAATTCTTTGTAAAGGTACTAAGCCTAATTGTACTATACTCCTTTGGTGTACTACATAGCCAAAGAGATCATAGACACTGGAACCTCGTCTGCGCGACACTTTCGCATGATCTTGCATGCCAATATTTGCATGGATAATTTCACCATAGGATATGAAATGGAGTGGATGGAATACCTATGTGACATTTTAACCAACCCAAAATCGCTCTTCCTTTTATCTGCGAGTTTCTTCTCCTTCAATTTCCCTCCAAATGCTTCTGCTCGATCCACACCTTGATAGGGTAGCAAGATGATCTAGTGGATCAACATATCAGTTATTGGGATGGGTTCTCCTAGCCAGAGACACCCATTGTGCACCAAGGTGAGTAACTACCAAACACACAGAGTGTTAATGATGGTGTGATTGAAGTGTAGAACCTAAAGCATGTTTAGGAGGCCCGCTTCATAGGTTCTAATTGCGTAACCAAAGTTTCCTCATAATAAATCTTCGACAGGTATTTGGTCGGTGAAAGTTGAGGAAACTTGTCATGATCTCCCAAATCCCAATCCTCTAGCTTGAGCATTAGAATGTGGCCCAACAATGCACCGTCAACCAACACCTTCTCTGGCAACAATGTGTAGAGATCATAAATTTAGCATTGTCTGGGTCCTTAGACACCTTAGCTATGCCCTTGCATGGTGGGATGTACCGCGGGAGCCAAGTCATAGGTTCATCCTACTTAGTATCCATCTCCTCAATGCCTTGACGAAGTTCTTCTTCATCCAAATCAAGGGGATCATGTCATTGCTGCACCTTGTCCATCTTCCCCTTATGGCAGATTTCCATGCAAATTTTTCGCAGTGATTGCCTCACCGAAACCTGATGTGGCTTCTTCTACTTCTTATCAGCTCCAAACAGCTTAGGTCTAGGAGACCTAGGAGCTATAATTGGAAATCCCATAGGAACAGAGGGTGCTGCTTCAACTGAGGGCGCGGCTTCAGAAGGTGCTTCTTCTGTTGTGGGGGGAGTGGCATTCATTCTCTCAAAGATGATTTCACGGTGCTAACTAGGAAAGTTGGTGAATGATGGTTGTGCTAGAATTTCCTCCCAAACCATCTTAGACATACAACACTCACCTTGGTAGCAAATTTTAAGGAAAAACTATTGGAAGAAAAGTGTTCGAATGAGGGGTGGCCTGCTAGATTTATAAGCAAATTCAAATTTGAATCCAATAGTTCCCTCAAAATTTCTGTCATTATTGCATCTTTGGCAGAGGATTTCAAAAGATTATCCCCATAAATGTTCCTTCCTCACTCCTCTTAATGGAAATTTTGCCATCCAATCATCTACAGTGCTTCCAACGACTAGTTTTTGACTAGGTTGCGCGGCACCAACCTTTGTGGCGCAGCTCCCCTTGACGCCCTTCTTTCTTCCATCATGCAACCCTCTTGCTTTGTCTTTTCACTTTTTGGGTAGTGTAGTTTATAGTCCCATAATTCCTTGCATCTTCTTGGAGTATGAAGACTATCCAGCAATCATATAGTCATTGTGCAGGGGCAGGATCACCCTTGTACAACTTCAATCGACTACCATTGACTATGCCTGGAAACAATTCTCCATCAAGCTTTGCGATTTGAACTGCACCACCATCTGTAATTCTTTTTACCACATAGGGTCCAAGTCAATGCATTTGAAACTTTCTGGGAAATTTCATAAATTTGTTGTCATATAATAATACTAAATCATTAACCTGGAAGGTTCACTTCTTTATATGTCAATTGTTCCATGCCTTTTCACACTCCTTTTGCAAATGTTGGTGAAATCTTTCTAAAAATTGATCCTCCTCCAATTCCATCAGTTGTGCCGTGATACGCTCCTCCATAATATCGCGATCAACCATATCAGTCAGTGCTACAATCCATAGACTCGACACAATATATTCCATGGGCATCACAACCTCCTACCCATAGACCAACTTGAAATGGTATTGGTCTGTCAACTTTTTACAAGTAGTTCTATACGCCCATAGGACTGTTGGTATGCACACAACCCAGTCATTATACTTCGTGTTGCAAACCTTCATCAAAGTGATCTCCAAGATTTTGTTGAAGGCTTCAACCATGCCATTAGCTTGAGGGTGGTAGGGTGTAGTCTTCTGTTGATACACCTAGAATTCTCCAACATCGCGACAATCTTTACTTTTAAGAAGTGCATGCCCCTGTCACTCATTAATATCTTAAGGTAGCTAAATGAAGATAGGGTAAACTCAAAAATAAAATTCGCAGTGGTAGTTGTGCTATAGCCCTTTACCGGTTGAGCCTCTACCCATCGTGTCAAGTATTCAGTTGTTGTGATGATATATCATGCTCCAGTCTTTTTCCCTAGTGGCTGGATTGAACCCACAAAATCAATTGCCCACTTATCAAAGACCTACAAAGTTATCTATGGATTTAAGGGTAATTCATCCCTCCACGATAGTCTCCCTGTCCTTTGGCAAGAATTGCACACCCTACAATATGCTTTAGAATCCTTATGCACTGTTGGACACCAAATTCCACACGTAGGATCTTCTTCACGATCACTCTTCTTGCATAGTGGCCTCCCACTACTCCTCCATGTGCTTCTGTGAGGATGCTTGATCGTTCAAACTCTGGGACATATCAGTGCAGTATCTCATCGAAGCCAATTTTATATAGGTGTCCAACGATCATAGAAAAATCAACTGCGTGAACCACCAATTCCTTCTTATATTGTGTAGAATATCCTTCTGGGGTTGTGCTAGTTGTTAAAAACTAGATTATATCAGCAAATTGATCGCCTATGACACGAAAATCAAAGAGATGCGCATCAGACAACCCTTCTTCCAAACTAGTAGGCTCATCACCAATATTAATCTGGGATAGATGATCAAGACCAACATTCAATCATTTGGGTTTCACAATCACCTCAAAATTGTACTCCTGAAAGAGAAACAACCATTTGCAGATCTTTGCCCCCCAACACAAGCTTATTGACCAGGAATTTTAGAGAAAAATACTCTGTGTACATTTTGAAGTGCGCACCTAATATATAATGCCTAAATTTCTATAGCGCGCACACCATTTCCAGTCCTGCACACTTTGTAGTTGAGTAGTTCTTCTTCACCTTTAATAATATCCTTCTCACAAACGCTATAGGATGATCAATATCACCTTCGCCTGGTTGGGTCAACACTGCACCTAGTGCAATACAAGAAGCATCCACATGAACATGAAACTCCTTTTTCCAATCCAGGAACACCAGAATGGGTGCGGTGGCCATTTTGTCCTTCAAAATTTCAAAACTGTTATGACACTCTTCATCCTAGCGTAATGTCGTGTCTTTCTTTAACAGTTTCTTCATTGTTGTAGTGACTTGTGCATATGCCTTGACAAAATTTCTATAATACCTTGTATGGCCAAATGCCATGCACAACTATTTTACGTTCTTTAGGGCCTCCAAATTAACAATAACATCTATCTTTGCAGGGTCTACCATCAATCCCTACTTGCAAACCACTTGACCCACCAATATTCCATAAGGAACATAGAAGATGCATTTTTTCAGATTCAGGAAGATATGATGTATGTGATAGGTATCTAACATAAGGCCCAGGCTTGTAACGTGGTGCTTTACCAACCCAAATACAGTCCAATAATCAATGTGTACTTCTAATAACTGATGGATAAATTCCTTAAAAGTGACAATTACTACCCTTGAGAAGACCGCAGGAGCATTATTTAGTCCAAATGGAATTACCTTGTATTGAAAACATCCCCATTCCATCGTGAAGGTGGTCTTATTGTGATCCTCCAGTGCGATCTTGATATGATAGTACCCTGAGAGCCCATCAGTGAATGAATAGGCTTCCTGCCCTGTAACATTCTCTAGGACTTCATCTGTAAATGGAGTTGGAAATAGGGCATGCATCATTGAGCTTCTCAAATTGACACATATCCTTATTTCATCTTGTTTCTTCTTTCCCTGGACTACCGTAGGACTTACCTAGTCTGACTCCACTGGATCAATGATCCCAACCTCTAGCATTTTGTCAAACTCTTTGTGCACCTTTTCCTTGTACTTGGGATTCAAACGATAGGGTTGTTATTTTACAAGCTTCACGTCTAGCTTCAAAGTAATCTTCATCATGCCCAGGTCCCCTACTATCCCCTTCAAGTCTAAGAGCTTGGTGGGAAACAAGTCCTGGTATTCATGCAACAGTTCTGTGACCTTATGAATTGTATCTTCATCCCAATAGTCATCTATCTTTGAAAACTTCGGCTGTGCATCTAATCCAATGTTTACCTACCTAGAATTCAAAGGCTTTTATATGTCATGGATTACCACTTTGGGTCCTTCAACTTCGTGCTATCCCTCAGACTCTGAAATGTTCATATTTCAAGGGTCATCTTCTTCTTCTTCTGCAGTCACGTTACAGCATTCTAGCGCGTGGTGCAACTGCATATTCCAGTCTGGTTAAATATTGTAGCCTTAATTTCTTGAAGTGGGTTATCAATGCATTCAAAGCCATCCTCAAATCTCAAAGGTCAATAAGAAACTTGACTTGATGATATCCCACTTAGTTGTTCCATGGCGTAGCTCAGCTTCTGAGTACCCATTCAATAGAATGGTATCCAAAGTGTGACAAAATATGTGCACCCTTTCAGGTTGAGGTTTCTCTCCCCATGCTTTAGTCCACCATGCCAGATGCTCACATGGATCATTTTTTCCAATGTACTTCTCTATCATATGAGTATTGGTGTATCTAAACCTCAGTTTCATCATTCACCGGTATGCCTTCCAATCGGTGAAGTTGTCTTTATGCGTACCCCACAATCAAGCAAGCCTAGCCTGCAACAACAGATCGAGTGCCTAAACCTGATGTTCTTCTAGAACCTCCTTTTCGAACTTATCCAAAACCAAATTAACATAATCTATACCATCATAATGAGGTAGACTCCGTACCTTGGTGGATTCGCAATGAAGCGATTTTGTCAACATGTTGTAGCGAAACGTGGAGACTCATGTAATCTGTTATGCCAATAATCAAGCTCTTCGTCAGAATCTGAGGTGCATGAGCTATCTCTATCCCATGTAATTCATCCATCTATTGTAGGATTTATCCAATCCTCATCACATGCAATGACCTTATATATATGATCCAGATCGTCTTCTTGTTCATAATCACAAACTAGTTTTGTGTATCGTGCACCTTCATTTGGATCCAACAGAACAATAAATCGGAGCACCTTTCTCTCAAATGTCAGCTTGCACTTCTTAAGATTGCTGATCACATCCATGTCGAAGGCCCAATCAATGCCTAATAGCGTAGGGTAAGGATTACTATCATCCACTATCTTGATCACTTCAAAGTCAGCCAGGGCACTCTGTCCTGTAATATCCACCGTAATCCCATATAGGTGCCCCATAGGAATGATATTTTGTTTATTTTCCAATTGTAGCTATATAGGAGACCAATGTAGCACATGTTTCCCATTCTTTCCCAAGTTTGTTTTGTTAACACATTTGCGCCAGATCCTAGATTGAGAATTACCTGATCCATTTCGTACTCTGCATTCTGCATAGTTAGCCTCATTTCACGACCTATTCATTTCTTGCTTTTGCCCACTTTTCATACAACGTGTTATTCTGTAAGATTCTTGACCTTACTTGTACATTTATCAATTAACTCTTGGAGCCCTTCTACCACCTTTCTTTCCCACAATAGCTTCATACAAGTCTTCAGAAAGGTAGCTAATAATGAAGGATCTATGTCCTGTGCTTTATTGGTTCCACTAGAATTTTCCTGACCTCCTAAGGTAGAAGCCTCAGGGAAGCTCTTTTTGTCTTCCATAAAGGTTTCCTTACCCTAGCTTAGATTGAATCCCATTTCCTTCTCAATAGCCTTGCGTAGCTACCCTTCAGTTTCCGGTTGTTTTCCTTTATCTTCTCTAATGGCAATACCACTTTGCATCACTATATTAATGTTAGGTTCTTCATCACGGGGCTACACCCTCATCATCTGAATATTATACATAGGTGTTTGAGCCTTCTTCTCCTCCATCTTGGCTATTAGTATCGGGAAATCTTCTATCACATGATCAAACTATTGGAAAAATTGGTAGGAGGGATGCGTTGGGTTATGATAGTTGCATGCAAAATGACCTGCTTCTCCACAATTATAACATATGACCTGTCTGCGACCCCTTCTAGCCCCTCCTCCTTGTCCTCTTCCTCAAACCTAGAATCCTCCATGCACTGCACCCGTGCCTTGATCCTGAGGTCGATTTTTCCTTTGCATTCTATAGGTAGGGGTCTACTCCATCATCAGTTCATAGCTTCGGCAGTTGCACTCATCATGCCCTACTAATTTACAAAAAGTAAAAAACAACTATTTCTGAGTTTGCACAAACTTCTGTAGGAGATGACAGTTGTCAATCATGTGCTTCCCAGCTATATGAGAGTTAGCACACCATAAGGCTACCCCTACACTTGGTTTGGTGATGTTTTCTGGTTTTAGGGGAACATGACCTCCCCCAATGAGGTAATTTTGATAAACATGATAGTGGTCCTTGTCATGACCCTGACCTTTACACTTCAGGCACCAAACTTCTGCGAACACCTTAGGCTGGACTTCTTTTGCCTTCTTTAGGCTTTACAACTCCATGTGCAAGCTCACTAGCTGCAACTGAATCTCTTGTACTCCTATAATAGTATCTTGCACAAGTGAAGCTTCTAATCTCATGGCAATATCTATTGCTCCTGCTTGTGTTCTATTTTCTACTACAACAATGGTAATCTCAGATGAGGTAGGAGCAAAGCAGTGTACCAGTCTCTACGCTGAGTATCTGTAATGGTCATATCAATCCATTTAATTTGACATTTTAATCTTTGATCAAAGTCCCACATGGACTCGTTTACCCTCTATTGAATCTCCTTAAGCTCTGTTATAGATTAGGCCTGAGATTTGGGCTTCTTGAACTCACTTTTCAGTGCTTGCTGGGTTTCTAGCATAGTCACATTGGGTTTGTCTGCGCAAAATGTGATGTACCAACTCAACGCTTTATCTGGAAGCGTTGTGACTAGCTACGTTTTCTTCATATTGTCATCAGTGATTTGTTGTGCCTTCCATACTACATCTGTGATGAACGAAAATTGTTCAGGGTCTTCATTTCCCACACCCTTAAACATAGGCATTTTCATTGTATTTTCCATATTAAATGATGGAGGTGGAGGTGGAGGTGGAGGCAGAGGTGTAGGTGTGTGAGGCGAGGGTGGAGGTGTAGGTGGAGTGGATGGATGAGGTATCCCTAAGATACCCTGACTTATGATTTGTAGTGCACTTCACGATGTTATTAGAATATTACCTTCATTGTCACTATCAAAAGATCCTAATAGTGGACTGTATTAAGAGCCTAATTCTTCGATCCTTTTGAATTCTCTCCCACTTTGCGTAGTCCCAAAAATCAATTTAAAGGCATAACCCACTTTTTTCACAATAGCATCTTAATCCAGGTCTTCAGATACTTCAAGTACTTACCTCTTGGTCCTTTGAAGAACCTACACTCTACTTCACTATAGCTGGTGGATGTATTGATCACGAATTCAATGATGAATCCTCTCAGAATATAATCGATCCAGTCATCGATGACCCAAATGATGCTATTTTTTGAATCCTCCAAGCACTTCACTTGTTTTGGGGCCCACACAATAGAGTTGTCAAGCTTCAACGTACCCTAACTATCTGCCAATTTTGACAGCCACTCATGCAATTCACAGGGGAAAGAGAAGAAGAATATTTCATGATTATTTGTGAATAGGTATCTATTCAACCACTCTTCCTTTGACAAGCACAACTTTTTGTTCTCCTGAGCTGCAAATGCATGTAGCTTTTGATCGATCCACTTTTAGATCTCTTTCTTAGTGGGGAACCACTTATCACACATTCCTCAGCAAGATCTCGGTCCCGACAATGGAACCATTTGTTGGATTGATGGGGCCTGACCCAGGTTCAATGTTAGTTGCACCGACCAACAAAACCCTAAACTGTTGCCCCTTTCGGCAACAACCTACATAGTGCAAGATGCACTCTCACTTCAAGCAATATTGGGGGATGACAAAGCCATGTTTTTGCATCCAGAGGTTTGTGTGATGGGTTCCTGCAGCTTTTAGGGCTTTGTTATGTCTTCATGAACCCTAACCCTTTCGAAAAATTTAACAACAATAAATCTTATACACAACAATTATATCTTCACGAATGTCATTAACTAGTCATAACATGCATAATTATACTGATCTATGAATTTCATGCATTAGATAAACATTGATTCATACATTTCCAGATAAAGAGCAAAGACACATAAATTGCAGAAGGAAATACATATAATCAGATACACAAATTATGGATCAAAACTATCTTTTATTAGATGATCTTTCAAGTACATATTCTCCTTCCCTTCGCACTCAACTACAGGGGCTTGAGCACTCATCTTGTGGACTTACCAAGGTCTCCACACACTTAGCTGCAGGAGCCTTCCCCTTCACCTAAGTATAGGAATCAAACTTTCCTGCCTTAGTGTACTTGCCCCAACAATGATATTCTATCTTATGATTGATCCCCTAGACTGCTATGACTCTTATATTTATAGCCTTTCCTTTTACAGCACCATGGTCCATGGACCATGGGCAAGTCTCAAAACCTTATTAACACCTAACAACCTAAGAGACTAAAGCCCCTTTGACTCTTACTATCTTTGCACTCTGCTTCCACAAATTGCGAAGACTTTATATTTTTACAACAGGGAAATACCAAATTTAACCCTAGCAACCCCATGCCAACACTATATGAACCAAAATGAAGCACTTTTATATGTGCTAATGTAGGCATACCATTCAGTTCGAATGCACAATATCTCACCCAATGATGAATTCTTCTCCTGGTCCCTGTAGCCAACTGTACCAAATGTTACACAGTATTTTGTCATACCTCCTACACTTCCTTGGGACATACCCCGAAGTGCTCGAAACATGACCATTATGAAGTGTAATCATTCATATATGTAGCTCAGATCCTCCTTAAGGCATTGATTGGAAAATCCTTTGAGCTTCCCCTGAAGGAAATAACTCTTAAACCCTAATTTGAGAATCATCACTCTTATGAGACTAAAAACCATGATGATCACCTATTGTATTATACCCGACCTATAATGGCATCACTATGTTTACTTGTATACCTACAATGATCCCAAAATGGTAATTTTCCCAAAGAGGATGATAAGCTTTGTGATCTAGAAGCTTCTAGAGCGGTGAGCTGGATGTTGTTCGACGTAGATGAGGTTGAGTTCTCCCAACTTGGAGTCTTGGTCTTATCCCTATGAGCTACCTCCATGAGCTGAGGGCCTTCTCCTATCTTTGGAGATATCTTAACTTGCTTTCCCTACCTATATATTCATCCTCTCCCATTTTCAAATGTTGGGTTGTGTTATATTCTTTCCACAACTAGTCCCAATAGTGAAACTAAGGGGTTAGAAGGAGGGGGGGGGGGGGGGGGGGGGGGCGGGCAGCCAGAGCCCTCCCTTCATTGTGTTGATGCATAATGGAGGGTTTTAGGGGGGTAGTAGGCCCCCTCTACAGGGTTTGGGGAAGCACCCCAGGAATGTTTTTTTTGGACCCTATATTAGGTGGGCGAACCTACATATGGTTTTGTGCATGATTTACACACATGGTTTTGGGTGCGATGGTTTTCAGTCCATGTTATTTTGTAGATCTGGTGAAGGGAACTATGGTTATGTTCTAGTCCAGGGTTAATGGATTAGGGTTTATGGATGCTTTGTCATGTAAATATATGTATTGTAGCATTGAAAGGAATATAATGAAAAATCAATCTGGTAGTCCTGGTTTTGGGATCCAGGGGAAAATCTCTATGTATATTTGTTTTATGTGTTATGCTCTCGCCATTGTTTATTTTATAGTTTTTAGAATTTGTACACAGGTAATTACTATATGGGGTTAAAACCTACATTTGATATCAAAGTTGTTTTGGCTTCAAGGGGACGCCTTTGCTACTGAGGTGTTTTCCTTGGGCCTGTGGTAGACCTTGCTAAGTGGGAGATCTGCGGGATCAATTCTAGTGGTGAAAGAAGATGGCGAGCAGTGGAAAGATAACGATTGAGAAATTTAATGGTCAGAGTTTTGAATTATGCAAACTCAAGATGGAGGATATGTTGGTGGATAAAGATCAATGGATCTGGAAAAGGTTGGATTGGAAGTAAAAAAAGCACAATAAGATTATGTGTCTTAGAATCAATATTGCTAAATGTATCAGGGGAAGATATGGCAATGGATTTGTGGGATAGGTTAGGGAATTTGTACCAATATAAGTCTCTAGTGAATAAACAGTTCCTACAGAAAAACCTGTATAACCTGAGGATGAAATATGGAGACTCAATGACAGAGCATCTGAATGCATTTAATACTGTGGCAAGCTAGTTATTATCTGTTGATATTAAAATTTTAAATGAAGATAAGTGCATCAGTTTGTTGTGTTCTCTACCAGATTTGTGGGATAGTCTAGTTGTTGCAATAGGTAGCAGTGTAATTGCCTTGTAGTTTGACAAAATAATCTCAACCTTGCTGATGGAGGAGATGAGACGGAAAAATATGGAGAGCCAAAATGGTGATGCCTTGTTTGTACGAGGACAGTCCCAGAATAGAAAAAAATACAAGTCCTCTAGTGGGAGATCTAAATCTCCAGGAAAAATTGTAAAGGTGTGTTGGAAATGGGGAAAGGAAGGGCACTACAAAAGGGACTATGAATCTAAAGCTCCTGTGAAAGGAAACGGATCTGATGATGCTCCTTCTGCAAAGGTGAAAACCACCTCAAATGAAGGTGGGGATGTGTACTTGGCTTGTTCTTCAAGTAAACATGTAGATCATGAGGCATGGTTGATTGACTCAGGTGCATCCTTTCACTTCACTCCCCATAGAGAGTGGTTCTGTGAGTATGAGAAATATGATGGTGGTGATGTATTCTTGGGGGATGACAGAAAGGCTAGAATCATTGG
>APFE031288169.1:0-26491 GCA_000404065.3 Pinus taeda | reverse complement strand
AATCAATGCCAACATCCAAAGCCCAAGCCTTAAGCCTTAAAGTTTGATTACATTGCTTCAAATATTCCTATTCAAATCCTCAGAAATATTCTATATCATTTGAATATCTAGTATATGTTGAAATCATGATTTTCTTGGGAAATATATTTGGTCTTTTAATGGATTCCAACTAGTCTGAAGACTAAATTTCCCATAAAGAAACAAGAATTCACAAGAAGCTCTTCAAGAATGGCCAAAATATTATAATTGTAGAAATAAAGAGTATAATATCTCTCAAAATCAAGAAGTTTGGATTGGTCATCTCTACACCCATGTTCTCAAACCTGATGAGTCTCTATTTATCTTCCATAATTCAAACCTTATGCTTCCACACAATGAGAATCCATAAGCAATATCCATGGACTCTCCTTAATGTTGAAATTTTTGGGTTTATTATATTTGTTTCTTAGTTAATAACAAGTAAATCTACTTCTCATTCTAGTTGGAGACATAGACTATATAGTAACCCTTGATATAATATCATGCTCTTTTTATTATATCACCGTGTTATAATAGCATTATAGTAATATGGACAAAAGTTGTATGCTTGTAATATGCTATTGATGTGGTTTCCTTACTGCAAATGCATCTTTTTTATTATTATTTGGTATGAAATTCTTGCCCAAATTAATTTATTGGTGTAGTTTCCGTAATGGCAAGATAATAGTGGCTCAAATGTATCTTTTTTATTATTTGATATGAAATTGTTCCCTATGTTTCAAAAAAGGAACTTACTTAAAGAACAAGGTCAGTGTTTCTTAAATAAGATCACCTTATCCCTAATGAAAGGGGGCATTGGAGAATCCCTAAAATGGTGGGGTTTGAAAAGATTGAAGATGAATAGCTTATCTATAAAACCGTATTAAATGAAATTTCAAAATATTGATGATGTCTTTTTTGACATTTTCTCTCCTATCTCCACTTTCACTTTTGCATTCTTACTTTTCATATCCATTTATATTATTTTAGTTTAGATTGTCCTTAATGATAAATGAAACATTCACTCAAAATGTGAATAATTTAAAAATATTTTTGCACTTACCATCTTAGTATGATAGAGATGTTGTAATGTCATTTATTGTAAACATTCCAATTACATAAAAATAAAAATGAAATAAAAATAAAATTTGAAAAATAAAATGAATAATTAAAATAAAGTTGAGTAAAATAGTCAATTTATTTTTAGGGGTTTTTTGACTCCAATTAAAATAATAATAATAATAAAAGTAAAAATGACCCATGGTATTAGTACATGGTATTGAGAAGTCATTGACCCATAGTATTCAGTGGAATATAGCCTATTTAAAGAGAGAAATTAATTGAGCCTAGATCCATCTTAATGAAAAAAAATGATAAAATAAAAGAAATTCATTTGCGGCATCCGGTATCGGTGCCAGTAATGAAGGATTTTATGAATATTCCTACTGTTATCCAAGGACTTGTCGCGCGTTCCTTACAGATTATACGATGAGTTCAAAGGTGTGTGCAGAAGCTGGAATGAAATGATGTGTAGTCCCCAATTCTATGAGCACCGAAAGTACTACGGCATGACTCAACATTTGATATGTCTATTTCACTCAATTTCGAGTCTCTTTGATTATGGAATAATGGTATATGACCTTGTGGAGAAGACCTTGGAAAGGACAGCCCCTATTCCTTACGATCCTCCTCCATTTGTTGTTTTAAGGAAAGGAAAGCTTGTCCTATTTGGAGAAAGTTTTAATGAAAGGTTGTTGTCTTCATCTACGATTTTGTGTCCAAAGAATGGCTCCGCAGAGTTGACACATATAGTGTAGACGTGGCTCCTTTCAAAAGAAGTGATCAGTGATGCCTGTTCTGTGCTGCAGCGTGGCGTGACCGGATTTTTTTGAATGGTGTTACAGAGGAAGGAAATCCAATCTCCTATTTCTTTCAGCTGTCAACTGGGAAGTGGAGTGCAATTGAACACCAAGAGTTTGCTTCTTATTCAACTGCATACGCTGTAGCATCCTTAGAGATCTGAATATTCAACTGCATACGCTGTAACGTCCTTGGAGATCTTAATATTCATACACTGTTTTATATTTAGCATCATAAATAACGTTTACTTGTTTTGCTTTAATGATGAATTGTGCTTGCTTTACATTTTGAAATGGAAACATTATGAGATGGTGCTTGAAATTGCATTATCTGCTATTTATTCTCCGTTGGCATTCTCACTTGTGTGGAAAGTTCACTTGGATTTAAAATTTAGATACATTAAATCAGGCATTTACACTCTATAAATTTTTTTGAATATGTATATCCTAGTTATTTTCCATGCGTTATTTATGTTAATAATTACTTTATGACATCATTTTCCACCGGTTCAATGTTGTAAAGTGTCTTACGTAATGTTGTAATTTCTATCCATAAAAGAGTTTACAATCCTCTTGTGTGATTATACAATTTTAATCATAATTCTCAGGTTCCCACATAGCGATATAAAAATACTTAATATATATAAAAATACTCCATATAATTTTATATGAAAAATCTCTCAAATTGAATTATTTTTAATAGTAAATTAACTATTATTAATAGTATTAGTTAGCCTTATTAGATATTTAATATTAAACTAATAAGGCCGCATCCTATGTAGTTATCTTCGTGGTCTTTATGCTAAGATTTTGGTTTTATTCTAATAGCTATAATTAATGTGATTATTAATAATAAATATATAAAATTATTCTATGTTATTCCTTATCTTTTTTTAATTTCAAAATGTTCCAACATTTACTCCCTAACATCTGGCTTGACACTACTGTATTTTAAAAAGTTTGGTCTTATTTTCTTGACTTATGTTTCTTGTTCCTTATGATGGATGAAGGGTTCACCGAAACAAATTTTTCAAAGATTTTTTTTTTGTAAGTCAAAGTTCTATTCATTCATCAAAAAAGAAGTACATCAACAGCAAAATGCAGGTAGTCTCAACCTTGACTACTGCGATTAGCATATGACAAAGAAACATGTCCCACGTAAGAAGTTCTCCATGCTTAATTAACCAGAGAAAGAAAAAAATACTTTTGGCCATAGTTTGGGATACCAGATGCTTTTCCATAAAGGATCAGGATTTGTGTCTGTAGAGGAAAACATAATAGAATTATCTTTTTTGAGAGAGAACATACCTTTCGGAAGATGGCCGCATTGCAGTTGTCATGTTCTCCATTATCTCAAACCCCAGGAAACTTGGAAGGTGTGAGAAGACACACCATTGACTACGATAGAATAGAAAGGAGTTTAAATAATTGGTTTGATCTATCTAATCCAGGAGGGAGAGAATCCAAATGCATCTAGAATAGACATGATATAGTTCCAATTCAAGTGATCATAAGCCTTGGAGAGGTAAATTTTAATGAGCATACCTAGAGATTTGGATTAGGATAAAGAGTAAACTACCTCATGAGCCACAATAATACCATCCATAATTTGCCAACCCTTCACAATGCCCGACTGTTATGGATTGATAATCATCTTCAGTAGGGGTTTGTGTCCCATGACTAAAATTCCTAAAATAATTTTGTAAAGAACATTGCACAGGAAAATTGTTCAAAACCCATTTAGATCCAGTGCAGATCCTTTCATAGGGATAAGCGTGAGAAATGTTGCATTCAGGCTCGACCATATTCTTTGGGAATGACGAGTATCCTATGCCAACTTATGGATTTCAGTACCTTCAAAGTGCTAGCCCACGTTGAAGAATTCATAGGTGAATCCATCTAGGCTTGGAGCTCTGTTTAAGGGGAATGCATAAACAACCTCTTCAACCTCCACATAGGAGATCTCCCACATGAGATCCTCATTTTGATCTTCCTAGATTAATTGGGGAATACATTGCTTGATTCTCGAGTTGGACTCACTCTTATCCTCTTAGGGCTCTATGAACAAAGTCTAGAAATAGGTGATCAACTCCTCAGAAGTATCCTCGTGTTGAAAAGGCCACCGACCATTCGATCCATTGAGGGAGAAAATCCTATGAAACTGTTTATGTTTTAACATAGTCCTATGAAATAATTTCATGTTACACTCACCTTCTTTGACCCATTGAACTCTTGATTTGTTCCTCCAAAGAATTTATTCTTGTTTTCTTCATTTCTCCAAGTCATTGAGGAACTCACCCTCCTGAACAATGAGGGTTTCGGTCCCACCTTCTAAAATTATCCACTACTAGATTGACCACATTTCTTCCTCCAGGTTTCACTTTTCATAATGAATTTTACTGAAATATGACCGAGTCGATTCTTTAATCCTTCCTTTTAGTGCCTTCAACTTCAACTAGAAAGTCTCCATTTGATTTCTCCCAAACACACTAATACCCTTCCACCAGTCTTCTAGCTTAGAAATGAAATTTGGTTTTTCAAGCCATAAAAATTTGAAACGAAAAGGTTGGTTCCTCGCTGGTTCCTCAGTGCCATCCTCAGGTCAATTTCCAAGAAAATGGGCCAATGATCTGATCCCATGTAGGGGAGGATCAAAACTTAAAGAAACAATTCCTGTTGTAGGGTTTCATTTGAAATAAAGAATGGTCCAAACGAGAGGCGCTCTAGTGCTTACTTCCCTGTCGATTATTCCATATGAAAGAACCATTAATACAATCAATGTATTCTACTCCAAGATCTTGAATAGTATACTGAAAGGAAATGGAGATAAGATTCATCCACTTGACTCCTCCTTTCTTCTCACCCAAATCCTTGATCAAATTGAGGTCCCCTACCAGAATCCAACTGTTTTTTCCCAAAACCTCCTTCAGTTGTCGAAACTACTAAGAAAGGTGGCCTTTGTCCCTGATAGAGTAGGACCATAAACCCCTGTTAATCAAATCTTTTCCACATAACCAATACATTCAAATTGACTTGAAAGGGTATTTGGGTAGGCAATCTAGTTACCAAAAGAGATATATTTGGAGTCCCAAAGGATTCCCAAGCCCCCTACATTACCCCTTGGATCCAGTGCTTTTGATTTCACTAAGTTTATCCTGTGTTACCTTAGTTTCCCACATGACTAAGATGTCTGGTTTATCCTATTGAATTTGTTCCTTTAATTACCTCAAATTACCCTTTGAGTTGAGGCCTCTTATGTTCCACGAGACCACCTTCATTGAGGAGGGGTGGTTTGAGAGTGCTGGCAGTATTCCGTGAGGACAATTGCTTGTCATCAGTTAACTAGGATAAACCCTGTTACTTTGATCACTTCACTGTTGGGTCCTCTACCTTTCTTCCTGGATCTCGAGTTGGATTAACCTTGCCTGGTGGGTAGTTTTTCTTCTCATATAGCCAAATCCATTTGGGAAGGGGATTCTGTAGAGGCTTGACGTTGTTCCCAATCTTTATAGATCATATGGAATTGATCTATCAAATATTGATGGATTTCTTCCCATCCATCTTTTGCCTAGTTTCACAGGAAAGCTACCATAAAACTTTCATTGGAGTTGAGTTGATCCATTTTGTCCTCATTCTCAAGGGTTTTTTGGACTTGGGAAAGAAATTGCTTGATTTCCTTGCATGTGGATAGCTCTTCTGGTGTTTTTCATTTGCTTGGTTGTTTGTTTTTAGGATTTTCAAGACCCGCCTCCACCTCTTGCGTTGCTTGAGATGGAGACATAGCTACAGGTGCTTTTGGTTGATCTTTTCACCTAGATCCATGAGGAGAGAAAAGCAGTTCCCACAAGGAGAGCTTGGGGCTATCAGAGTAGGGGGCAGTGGAGCCTGACAAGGGGGACCTTTGATGGTTGGAGGGTGTTGCCAATTCTAAGAAGCCATCAAAGGAGGGATCAACCGGAGTAGTTGTCTCTTACGACCGTTGAGGGAAGTTGCAAAACAAGTATCCATATTTCTGACAAATTTTACTGTCATAGTCCAGTGGTTGAGACAAGAATTCATCCTTATACTCAATTTGCATTGAATCTAGGAGGGGTTGTGAGATGTTCACGTAAACAGAAATCCTGGCATAGGAAGAGAACCGTCAACATCTAGTGATCTTTGAGACTTGAACAAAGTTTCATATGGAATTGCAAATCAATTCTAGGATGTCCATCTCCCAAAAATCCTCTAATAGAGAGTAAATTTAGATCCAGATGGGTATAGCTAAGAATTGTTCCTTCTCTAGATTGTAACAGGGTTCCTAGTGCCTAATGAATAACCCTATGTTGTTCATGAAATATGACCCATTATCCAAAATTTTCTTGCAGACTTCTAGATACTCAAAGATCACTGTGAAGAAGCCTTTTACTTGGAGGTGTAGGTCAAATTGAGATTTTTGCTGCCATTCGAGCTGGATCCAGTGGAGAATATCTCATTCTTTGGGCCAAATTCTTGTAAATTTATAGATTATTACATGATCTTTCATAAATTTCCGAGATTGTTCCAAGTGGTGATTAGGGATCATAACTCGCAGGTTTTTTGTTGGATTTGTCTTGGGAGTGGAGCCTTATAATCTTGTTTATTCATAGGTATCACCATGTTAGCCCCCAGTTCCTAACGAGACGACAACATCGCTCATTTAATCGTCGTCATAGGGGAAACACCCCCGAAGCTAGAAATAGATGAAAAATTACCTTGCAAAATATTGTAATTTAGTCTGAGCCATTCATTAGCAGGGTGTTATGACAGTAGAAGTTATGTTTACTTTAGTGTTTTTTGCCCTAGAAGGAAATCCCTCAGTTTAGATAGCAGAAGACTACTTCTTGATAGATTCTTTCTACAAGAGTATTCCTTGATCCACTTTGGAGAGAGAACACTTCGATGGATTTCTTCAAAGATTAAAGTTGTGCTTTAATGACAGAGAGATTCCTTCCAAAACCCATTCAAAGACGATGACAATTTTATTTGATCTAGCCTTCTTAGGTCTTTTGAAAAAGATTCCACTCCTTAGGTGATGGTTGAGAGATGATCTCGGAAATTGTTCTAGGGTTTTTGGTATTTTTTTTCTTCCTCATTGATTACTATCCCAAGACTTTTTCTGAAGTAGATTTCCTTGATCTATGTTATGATGTATATCTTGAAATTGTGCTTTGATATCCTTCGAAAAACTTTGATGCCTCTGTTTGATTAGATGCCTCTTCTTGACTTTTTCACCTTAGCTCTCATACCATGTTCAGAAATTTAGGGCATCAATAGTTAGGTGATTTCTCTACTTTGATAATTTCCTGAGAGAGTCCTTTCACTTCTTGGTTATGACATTCTATTTCTTATGTTGTTATTGTGTTATTTTCATAAATACAATTATAAATTCATGAATAATAAAGAGACAAGAGACACAATATATAGGTTGTTAGCCATGGGAAAAACCTCTTAGTCTCTATTAGGAAAACCCAAACAAATTCTTCTTATAGAACCTTAAATGTATGAATACGAAGACCATGACAAAGACCCTTGAAACTAGAGCCCTTCCCAGGCCAAATCAAACAACTCCTCTTTACCCTTAGCTAAAATCTCTACTTCTTCCTCTTCCTCTTGGATTCCTTTATAATTTTGGCCCCTTCTTGTAGGTCTGCAACATTTTGCTTCAAAGCAGAAACCATAGATCAATTGTTTGATCCTTGAATGGTCTACTTTTGGAGGGAGATTTCTTTCTCTTCTACTCGACTTCCTTCAGTGAAGTCTTCACCCAATCTGGATGACCCTTATATTATTGCAACCTTTAGCATGATTTATATATGTAATATTCACAAGTGTGAGGGTAGATTAGCCCACAAAATTCCCACAATTATGTCACTTCCTTTGCTATCTTGTCTTCTTCCTTCATTGATGTTAAGGCTCCTTCTAGGATGAATTTCACAATTGATTATCCCATAATTTCTTTACCAAATTTTTTTCCTCCAAATGAGGTCAACCACTGCTATATATAGTTGTTTGTCCATGAATATGAGGCTGACATGATCACTGGAGTAGGCAGAATTTATCTTTCTAGAATTTTCCCTTTCATTATAGGCTGAATTGAGTGAGGACTGGTGAAAAGGTCTTGGAGGGTTACATACAAAAACAAAATTGAATTTTACAATGTGTAACATGCCTTGAATACATGACAATGACTTTATATACTTTTATGACTAGATGAAAAAAATCCCTAAATGCTCTCAATGGGAGACTTAACTAAAAGTAAAATCTCTTGCTCATGAAACCCATTAGTCAAGCACCAAAATAATTTTATTTTCCTTCTTTACATATTTTAAATAAAATCATAATTACATGTGATCTTGAAGACCGAACCTAGTTACACTTTTCAACACTGTAATCAATTTCGTGATTTTTATTATGAATTGTAATTCATGTAATTAATTGTGGAAATTTAAACACAATGAATCACTAAGAGGAGTGGGCATGGATATAGGGTTTTGAGGAGGAGTTGCATAGAAAGTTGACAAGTCAAGGCTATCCATTAATGGCCACCAACCCTATGACTGAATTTTAATGGCATGCACAGTAGGAAGGGAGATTGCGTACGGGATTCCTAAATGGATGACAAGCCCATGACCCCATTATCATACGTCATTGGTTGCATTGTGCAGACAAAATGCAAGGGCCTTGCAAAGGGGTCGGTGGGAGAAAACATTCAATAAATAATGGATAATGATTAGGGTGTTCTTCACACAACAACATAGAGATAGTGCACTACAAACTATGGAAAAGAGAAGCAATACCCTACGAAATAACCGTCAATTGCTTGAGTAGGAAATTCGAAATAGAGTTGTGGGTTTTGGGTTCTGGTATGTTGGGATACACATACAAGGGTTTACCATTAAATCTTAGAGAGTGAAGCAAAACCACTGGACGAGGTTGATGCTAGACTAGAGGCACAAGGTGAATCATAGTCAAAGGAAGAAATAGGTAGATATGTAGAGTATTTTGGAGCCCTGTTAGGTTGAGCAAGTATAATTTATGTGTTTTTTGGATCCCTAGTTTGCAGTGGATACACTCTATTTGTTTTTGATGACTAGAGGAACATTGTAGCGCAATTGGCCTACAGTTGGGTGGAGGATGGAAGCCCTCCCTTGGTTGCCAGCCATTAAGATTATCATATAAGTATCATGTATATCCACCTATATATGAAAATTTTACATTGTGAATGGAATTGATGTTGTTATGTGTTATAACAATGTTTCTATCGACATTTTTTGGCATGGGGATAATGTTATATTTTGTTTTTAATAATCAGACAAATGTGTGTTATTCTCATGGTGAAGCGAAATACATATCCCAAATATTGGCGATGTATCTTTGTGTTACAATTCATTGGTATAGTCTTTTATGCATGCCTATTAGGCTCAGCTAATTTATATTGTAAATGATTTCACGGTTTTCTAATGATCATGGACATTTGCGTAGTTTGATCTATCGACTTATTCTATGTTGCATTTCATATTTCTTCATCTATTTCTAATGGGTTTGGGGTGTTATATTTCAATGACACATGTATTGGTGGTATAACACTATTGGTAGTCCTCCACACCCCTCTCTAGGTATGGATAGATGGCCTTAAACCACGATCCCCATAACACGTGAAGATAATAATAGGGAGATATGGAGGCTTTGTCTCTCTACGGATGCTATTAACTCCTAATTATACTCATTGTGGAAAGAAACCCTCGCTACCTTGCTGAACCATAAGATACATGGATGTGGATGCACATTTCGGCTTAGCACCTCACCTCACCATCCCATGCCTTCTATAACAAAGGTATATTGGTTACATTGGCCATTTCTTGTATTTTTTTGTGTAGTTTTGCTTTTGGATGTTTTAATTTTTGTTTGCAAGAGGTAATATTTTCCCTTGCATGTACTTCCCCCATCAATTTGTTTATCAAATACGTTTTCATGCCTTGTCCCCTCCATTTGAATCTTATATGTTCGACTAAACTGAGGGTTAATTTTTTCCCAAAAGTTCGATGGATCTTATTTACCATTTAGGATGCTCATCCCGGAAGAAGCCGATGTCATTGAGGTCATCATGGAAGTCATGCGAAACCATGGATTAGCGTTAAGCAAAATGCATAAGAACAAAATAAATATTACTAAACAAAATGAGATGGAGAGAAATTTTCTCCAAGATGAAGAGATTCAGGAGGATGTGAGAGATTGGGTTTCAGATACAACAAATATCTACGTCAATCATATGATATATGTTCATAGTGTTAGCCTCTACTAGCATATGAAGCCAATGTGGGTAAGGTGCTTTTGGAGAGAAGTGAAGTTGAATAAGAAATATTCATACATGTTGATGTCATCTAGCTATAAATAAGGAAATTAAATAACAAAGTGCCTCTCTAGTTGAGAATATTGTTGACGTGGTATTCCCAACTTTAGTAGAGGAGAATGAGAATCCATAAGAAATACCTAGGGACTCTCCTTCATATATGTTTAGGTTGATAATATTTGTTTATCTTAACTAGAAAAAATATCCTTCTCATGTTAATTATAGGTATAGATTATACAGTAACTTTACATTACAATGTTTTTGCTATATTATTTCATTACCATATCAATATAGTAATATGGACAAAAACTCTATGCTTGTGGTATGTTATTGTTGTGGTTTTCCTAATGATTGGCCAATAGTCACAAGAATGTACCTTTTTTAATAGTTAATATGAAATTGTTGCTTATATTACACACAGAACTAACATAAAGAACAAAAACTAAATTATTAAAATAAGATCACCTAATTCATAGTGAAACCCAGTATTAGAGATTTCAAATCATAAAAAGACTAGGTTTAATAGAATTTATAGTATTTGTGATATTAAAAAGGCTGAAAACAAATAAATTTAGTTAAATCCATGTTAAATGTCAATTTCAAAATATTGATGATGCCTTGTTGACCTTTTTTCTCCTCTCTCTGGTTTTGCTTCCTTACTTTTTATATTTGTAATTTATATTACTTTAACTTATATTATGCCAAATAATAAATATAACATCCACTCAAAATGTTAAATAATTTGAAAGTATTTTACATAATTTATATCTCAAAACATATAGCAAAACTTCTTTTTTCAATAATCAAATTACAATTAATAATTTTTAAAATTTGAAAATTTAATATTCATCATAGATACTCATACATAGAAATATGATTATTTTAATTATGAATTATAAGCAAATTAATAGGGATGGACATTTCTAAGTTTTAAGGAAAAGCGAAAATGGTAGTCAACTGCTTAATGTATTAATAGAAATAGAAAGAATTATAACTCAATATATAAGCAACCAAGAGACAAAAGCGTCTTAATAGAAAGAATTGTATCTCAAAATACGCATGCAAGAGAAAATACACTCGATTTCATTTACCGAATCTCTCATCATTGCCAATAATGGAAGATTTTATGAATATTCCTACTGATGTCCAACGGCAAGTGTTGTTGCGCGCTCCTTACATATCACACGATGAGTTGAAGGATGTGTGCAGAAGCTGGAAGGAAATGATTTGTAGTCCCCGGTTCTATGAGGACAGAAAGACCTATGGCACGAGCCAACATTTGATATGTCTTATTCAACACGTTCCCAGTCTCTTTTTTTATGGAATAACAGTATACGACCCTGTGGAGAAGACCTCGGAAAGGACAGCCCCTATTCCTTACGATCCTCCTCCATATCTAACTTACTGGAGCTTCTTTTCTCTGAATGGACCTCCATTTGTAAATTACTGGAGGTTCTTTTCTGTGAATGGAAAGCTTGTCCTGTTTGGAGTAACTTTTAATGAAATTGAGAATTGGCCGAGGGGCTTGAAGATTGTTGTCTTCATCTATGATTTTGTGTCCAAAGAATGGCGCCGCGGAGCCGACATGTCCACCGGTCGAATCTTTTTCGCTTGTGCAGTTTCTTCTTCGAAAGGACTTATCTACGTGGCTGGTGGCGAAGATGAGCACGGGAACTCTCTGGCTACTGCGGAAGCATACGATGTGGAAGAAGACAGATGGGAAGTGTTGCCTCCCATGACCCAAACCCACACCAGTGCTGTGGGTGTTTACCTTGAGGGGAAATTCATTGTAATCACGGAAGGTAGCACGGAAGCTTTTGATGAGGAGACCGGCAGTTGGAATACGCTGGAAAACATGTGGATCTTTCCGACGCGTATTCCTATGGTGGAGTGCTATTTTGTGTGTACACTTGGGACACTGTACTTGATCCTGTCAAAAGAAGTGATGGAGTATGATGCCCAGAAAAACGTTTGGACGCCTGTAACCTCTGTTCCGGGGGTTATAACCTTAGTTTTATGTGCTGCAGCGTGGCGGGACCGGATTTTTGTGAAAGGTGTTACAGAGGAAGGAAATCCGATCTCCTATTTCTTTCAGCCGTCAACTGGGAAGTGGAGTGAAGTTGAACACCAAGAGTTTGCTCCTTATTCACCTGCATACGCTGTAACGTCCTTGGAGATCTGAGTACTCATACGCTGTTTTATATTTAGCATCATAAATAGCTTTTACTTGTTTTGCTTAAATTATGAATTGTGGTTGCTTTCCATTTTGAAATGGAAACATGATGAGTTGGTGGTTGCTTTCCATTATCTGCTATTTATTCTCTGTTGGCATTCTCACTTGTGTGGAAAGTTCACTTGGATTTAAAATTTAGATATATTAAATCAGGCATTTACACTGCATAAATTTTCTTGAATAGGTATATTTTAGTTATTTTCCATGCGTTATTTAGGTTAATAATTATTTTATGAGATCATTTTCTTTCACTTGGATTTAAAATTTAGATATATTAAATAGATTTACACTCCATAAATTTTCTTGAATATGTATATCCTAGTTATTTTCCATGCAATATTTAGATTATAATTACTTTATGATGAGATCATTTTCCACTGGTTCAATGTTGTAAAGTCCGTTAAGCAATGTTGTAATTTCTATCTATAAAAGATTTCACAATCCTGTTTTGTGATTATATAATTTTAGTCATAATTCTCCAGTTCCTAAATAGAGATATAAAAATACTCCACATAATTTTATCTGAATTTTTTTCTCAAATATAATTATTTATAAATAATAAATTAACTATTATTAATAGTATTAGTTAGCCTTACTAGATATTTAATATTAAACTAATAAGGCCGCATCCTATGTAATTATCTTGGTGGTCTTTATGTTAAGACTTTGGTCTTATACTAATAGTTATAATTAGTGTGATTATTAACTTATCTTTTTTTAATTTCAAAATGTTCCAACATTTACCCCCTAACGTCTGGCTCGGCACTACTGTATTTTAAAGTTTGGTCTTATTTTCTTGACTTATGTTCCTTGTTCATTATGATGGATGAAGGGTTCACCGAAACAAATTTTTTCAAAGATTTTTTTTTGTAAGTCAAAGATTTTTTCATTCATCAAAAAAGAAGTACATCAACAGCAGAACGCAAGTAGTCTCAACCTTGACTACTGTGATTAGCATATGACAAAGAAACATGTCCCACATAAGAAGTTCTCCATGCCTAATTAAGTAGAGAAAGAAAAAATACTTTTGGCCATAGTCTGGGATACCAGATGCTTTTCCATAAAGGATTAGGATTCGTGTCCGTAGAGGAAAACATAATAGAATAATCTTCTCTTAGAGAGAACATACCTTTCGAAAGATGGCCCCATCGCAATTTTCATGTTCTCCATTGTCTCAGACCCCTGGAAACTTGGAAGGTGCGAGAAGGCGCACCATTGACTACGATAGAATAGAAAGGAGTTTAAATAATTGGTTTGATCCATCTAATCCAGGAGGGAGGGAATCCAAATGCATCTAGAATAGACATGATATAGTTCCAATTCAAGTGATCATAAGCCTTAGAGAGGTAAAGTTTAATGAGCATACCTAGAGATTTGTATTAGGATAAAGAGTGAACTACCTCATGAGCCACAATGATACCATCCATAATTTGCCAACCCTCTACAATGCCCGACTGTTCTGGATTGATAATCATTTTCAGTAGGGTTTTGTGTCCCCTGACTAAAATTCTTGAAATAATTTTGTAAAGAACATTCCATAGGAAAATTGTTCAAAACCCCTTCAGATCCAACACAAATCCTTTCTTAGGGATAAGTGTGAGAAATGTTGCATCCAGGCCCAACCATATTCTTTGGGAACGACGAGTATCCTATACCAACTTATGGATTTCAGTACCTTCGAAGTGCTAGCCCACTTTGAAGAATTCATAGGTGTATCCATCCAAGCTTGGGGCTTTCTTTAAGGGGAATGCACAAACGACCTCTTCAACCTCCACGTAGGAGATCTCCCACATGAGATCCTCATTTTGATCTTCCTAGATTAACTGGGGAATACATTGCTTGATTCTCAAGATGGACTCACACTCATATTCTTAGAGCTCTATGAAAAGAGTATAGAAATAGGTGATCAACTCCTTAGAAATATCCTCATGTTGAAAAAGCCATCGACCGTCCGATCCATTGAGGGAGAAAATCTTATGAAACTGTTTATTTTTTAACATAGTCCTATGAAATAATTTCATGTTCCGCTCACCTTCTTTGACCCATTGAACTCTTGATTTTTTCCTCCAAAGAATTTATTCTTGTTTTCTTTGTTGCTCCATGTCATTGAGTGCCTCACCCTCCTGAACAATGAGGGTTTTAGTCCTACCTTCTAAAATTATCTGCTACTAGATTGACCACATTTATTCCTCCAACTTTCACTTTTCATAATGAATTTTACTAAAATATGACCGAGTCCATTTTTTAATCCTTCCTCTTAGTGCCTTCAACTTCAACTAGAAAGTCTCCATTTGATTGCACCCAAACACACTAATATCCTTCCACCATTCTTCTAACTTAGAAATGAAATTTGTTTTTTCAAGCCATAAAGATTTGAAACGAAAAGGTCGGTGCCTCGGTGGTTCCTCAGTGCCATCCTCAGGTCAATTTCCAAGAAAATGGGCCAATGATCTTATCCCATTGAGGGGAGGATCGAAACTTAAAGAAACAATTCCTGTTGTAGGGTTTTATTTGAAATAAAGAATGATCCAAAAGAGTGGTGCTCTAGTGCTTACTTCCATGTTGATTATTCCATGTGAAAGAACCATTAATAAAATCAATGTCTTCTACTCCAAGACCTTGAATAGTATACTGAAAGGAAATGGAGATCAGATTCATCCACCCGACTCCTCCTTTCTTCTCACCAAATCCTTGATCAAATTGAGGTCCCCTACTAGAATCCAGCTAATTTTGTCCAAAATCTCCTTCAGTTGTCGAAACTACTAAGAAAGGTGGCCTTTGTCCCTGATAGAGTATTTGCGTAGGCAATCTAGTTCCCAAAAGAGATATATCTAGAGTCCCAAAGGATTCCCAAGCCTCCTGCATTACCCTTGGATCCAGTGCCATACACTTAGTCGTAAGCCAACTTCTACTTGTGATTTCACTAAGTTTATCTTGTGTTACTTTAGTTTCCTACATGACTAAGATGTCTGGTTTATCCTGTAGAATTTGTTCCTTTAAGTGCCTCAAATTACCCTTTGATTTGAGGCCTCTTATGTTCCACGAGACCACCTTCATTGAGGAGGGGTGGTTTGAGAGTGCTAGTAGTATTCCGTGAGGACAATTCCTTGTCCTCAGTTAACTAGGATAAACCTTTTTTCTTTGATCACTTCATTGTTGGGTCCTCTACCTTTCTTCCTGGATCCTGAGTTGGACTAACCTTGCCTGGTGGGCATTTTTTCTTCTCATATAGCCAAATCCGTTTGGGGAGGGGATTCCATAGAAGCTTGATGTTGTTCCCAATCTTTATAGATCATATGGAATTGATCTAGTGGATATTGAGGGATTTCTGCCCATCCATCTTTGGCCTAGTTTCACAAGAATGCTACCATAAAACTTTCATTGGAGTTGATTTGATCCATTTTGTCTTCATTCTCAAGGGCTTTCTGGACTTTGGAAAGAAATTTCTTGATTTCCTTGCATGCGGATAACTCTTCTGGTGTTTTTCATTTGCTTGGTTGTTTATTTTTAGGATATTCAAGACCCCCCTCCACCTCCTGCATTGCTTGAGATGCAGACATAGATACAAGTGCTTTTGGTTGATCTTTTCACCCAGATCCATGAGGAGAGAAAAGCAGTTCCCACATGGAGAGCTTGGGGCTATCAGAGTAGGGGGCAATGGAGCCTGACAAGGAGGGCCTTTGATGGTTGGAGGGTGTCACCAAAGAACTTCCAGGAAGCCATCAAAGGAGGGATCAAACGTAGGAGTAGTTGTCTCTTACGACCATTGAGGGAAGTCGCAGAACAAGTATCCATATTTATGACAAATTTTACGTTCGTAGTCCAGTGGTTTATATGTCCTTCTACCTTGAGAGTTTGAGGGGTGGTAATTCCTACCAATGCATTACAAGATATGATCAGATTCGTTTCTTCTTTCTCTGGGGTTAGTTCGTAGTGTATATCCTCTTCTTTTAACATTTCCTGTTCCCTTTCATTCTCCTCTTCACAATCTATGTAAAGTAATTTCCTCTCAACACACTTATGACCTCTAGTGTATTTTCTATCACAACTATAATAAAGTAATTTTTCTCTTTTTTCCTCCAATTGTTGTGGTGTCAACCTTATAGGTCGTGGAAGGCTTGGGGCAGCAAAAATTCCATCTTTATAGTTGTGGGTGGTAGAATTCTTTGTTGTCATAATTTTTCTTTCAAAATTTCTTGCCACCCTGAATGCCTTCTCCAATGAATTAGTTTGCCAAAGGTGAAACTCACGTTGGATGTTATCCTTTCAAGTCCCTATGAAGGGATCAATCCTATGCTCCTTTGGAATATAATTTACCCTTATATTCAATTTTTGGAAGTCCTCAATATGCTTCACCATTGAACCCTTTTGTTTGATATTTATCAATTGGCTAAAGAAGGTGTTTCTCTTTGTATCCTCCTAATGTTATATCATTTACTCCATAAAAAATTACCAAGTGACAAGTGTTTGACGAGAAGAAACCCATCAATACTATACAAATTGATTGGGTTATAAATATAAACATGAAATGTGTAACTTTTGTGTGTTTTACACATTATGGAGATCAAAATATTGCTCCACCTATAGTATCCATGTTACTGGATCCTTGTCATCAAACTTCCTAATATTGATCTTTAGAACATGGCAGGCCTTTAATCCAAAGTTAGAGTCTACGAAATCATCATTAGCATTCCTTTCATTCTCATCATGAGTTTCATAGAATACCTTTTTGCCATTAGGAAGCATTTATTGTATTCCCCTTATTGATATTGTTAGTGTAGTCCCCTTATAAACTCCATTGTGTAACCTTATAAACCTTATCCCTATCCCTTATAAACCTTAATAACTAACCCATAGTCCTTAATCGTCACACTCACTAAATTTGAACGTTGGTCCCAATCACTGCTCACCATGTAGTGTTGATGAATGACATTGGTGATGGGCATGTTGGAAGATGTTCCATGACATTTTAAGAGAGTTTCAACAAATATTCCATAAATGGAAATGAAGAATGATGAAAATCAGACTGCTTGATGAACATTGATTCAAATGTTGACGATCTCAAATATTATGTGAGGATGTCACACATCCTTGAGTCTTGAAACCCTCGCATGTCGTCCAGGGTGCATGCGCCTAATCTAGCCATGTCAAATTTTAGCACATATAGGAACAATTTGAAGAAATTTCAATATTGACCCCATTAACTACTCAACGTGTGACATCGGTGGATGACATTGGTGATGGGGTGTTAGAAGACATTCCATGACATTTAGAGAGAATTTTGACAAATATTGCATTGACACAAAAGTCCTAAATCCCCTAACCCCTAAGCCATCGACCCTTAAACACTTAAGCCATAATCCCTAATCCCTTAATCCATAAACCCTTATGCCCTAACAATGAATTAAACAGTAATCCTTTGAACCAGAATCCCTAAGCCATTAGTCATTCAACTACATAATTCATAAGCACCTAATTATCCCTTAGCTCTCGATGCTTAATCCCTTAAATCCTAAGCTATAATCCCTTAACCCTTCATCCTTTTTACTACAAACCGCTAAATCCCATAACCTCAAAGCCCCTATCCACTTGATACCCAACACCTCAATTAATTAAATATTTAGGCACATTTGGCACTAAAAAGGGAGCTAACCAAGGCGATAATTTAGGTGCCGAAAAGGGAGCTAAATCCGACACTATCACTGGCACTACTTCTCGGGAAATATATTGCACTATTTCCAACAATATTTCGGGCGCTATTACTAGTGCTATTTATGACGCTATTTCCGGTGCTATTATCACCTAATTTAGCGCCTAAATGTTTTGGTCAGTGCAAGCAATGCAAAAAATAGCGCCATCCCAATAAATAACGTTGAATTTTTCAAAACATTGGAGAAAAAAAACACTAAAACAATCCTTGGGAGCAAATAAGGGAGCTAATCATAAGGATTTGTTGTAGTGAATTTTGATGCATATAATCTACAACAAAAACATACACTACTAAATCCTCATTTCTCTATAGAATGTGACAAGGAATAGTAAGATGAGGCAGAATGCTACTCATTTCACTTTGGAAAAATGTCTTTGTGACACTTATATTGGGTATTAGAGCATTGAGCAGTGTGTGATTGAATTCTTAGACACATATGCAGTCTAAATCAATGCCAACATCCAAAGCCCAAGCCTTAAGCCTTAAAGTTTGATTACATTGCTTCAAATATTCCTATTCAAATCCTCAGAAATATTTTATATCATTTGAATATCTAGTATATGTTAAAATCATGATTTTCTTGGGAAATATATTTGGTCTTTTAATGGATTCCAACTAGTCTGAAGACTAAATTTCCCATAAAGAAACAAGAATTCACAAGAAGCTCTTCAAGAATGGCCAAAATATTATAATTGTAGACATAAAGAGTATAATATCTCTCAAAATCAAGAAGTTTGGATTGGTCATCTCTACACCCATGTTCTCAAACCTGATGAGTCTCTATCTATCTTCCATAATTCAAACCTTATGCTTCCACACAATGAGAATCCATAAGCAATATCCATGGACTCTCCTTAATGTTGAAATGTTTGGGTTTATTATATTTGTTTCTTAGTTAATAACAAGTAAATCTACTTCTCATTCTAGTTGGAGACATAGACTATATAGTAACCCTTGATATAATATCATGCTCTTTTTATTATATCACCGTGTTATAATAGCATTATAGTAATATGGACAAAAGTTGTATGCTTGTAATATGCTATTGATGTGGTTTCCTTACTGCAAATGCATCTTTCTTATTATTATTTGGTATGAAATTCTTGCCCAAATTAATGTATTGGTGTAGTTTCCGTAATGGCAAGATAATAGTGGCTCAAATGTATCTTTTTTATTATTTGATATGAAATTGTTCCCTATGTTTCAAAAAACGAACTTATTTAAACAACAAGTTCAGTGTTTCTTAAATAAGATCACCTTATCCCTAATGAAAGGGGGCATTGGAGAATCCCTAAAATGGTGGGGTTTGAAAAGATTGAAGATGAATAGCTTATCTATAAAACCGTATTAAATGGCAATTTCAAAATATTGATGATGTCTTTTTTGACATTTTCTCTCCTATCTCCACTTTCACTTTTGCATTCTTACTTTTCATATCCATTTATATTATTTTAGTTTAGATTGTCCTTAATGATAAATGAAACATTCACTCAAAATGTGAATAATTTCAAAATATTTTTGCACTTTCCATCTTAGTATGATATAGATGTTGTAATGTCATGTATTGTAAACATTCCAATTACATAAAAATAAAAATAAAATAAAAATAAAATTTGAAAAATAAAATGAATAATTAAAATAAAGTTGAGTAAAATAGTCAATTTATTTTTAGGAGTTTTTTGACTCCAATTAAAATAATAATAATAATAGTAAAAGTAAAAATGACCCATGGTATTAGTACATGGTATTTAGAAGTCATTGACCCATAGTATTCAGTGGAATATAGCCTATTTAAAGAGAGAAATTAATTGAGCCTAGATCCATCTTAATGAAAAAAATGATAAAATAAAAGAAATTCATTTGCGGCATCCGGTATCGGTGCCAGTAATGAAGGATTTTATGAATATTCCTACTGTTATCCAAGGACTTGTCGCGCGTTCCTTACAGATTATACGATGAGTTCAAAGGTGTGTGCAGAAGCTGGAATGAAATGATGTGTAGTCCCCAATTCTATGAGCACCGAAAGTACTACGGCATGACTCAACATTTGATATGTCTATTTCACTCAATTTCGAGTCTCTTTGATTATGGAATAATGGTATATGACCTTGTGGAGAAGACCTTGGAAAGGACAGCCCCTATTCCTTACGATCCTCCTCAATTTGTTGTTTTAAGGAAAGGAAAGCTTGTCCTATTTGGAGAAAGTTTTAATGAAAGGTTGTTGTCTTCATCTACGATTTTGTGTCCAAAGAATGGCTCCGCAGAGTTGACACATATAGTGTAGACGTGGCTCCTTTCAAAACAAGTGATCAGTGATGCCTGTTCTGTGCTGCAGCGTGGCGTGACCGGATTTTTTTGAATGGTGTTACAGAGGAAGGAAATCCAATCTCCTATTTCTTTCAGCTGTCAACTGGGAAGTGGAGTGCAATTGAACACCAAGAGTTTGCTTCTTATTCAACTGCATACGCTGTAGCATCCTTAGAGACCTGAATATTCAACTGCATACGTTGTAACGTCCTTGGAGATCTAAATATTCATACGTTGTTTTATATTTAGCATCATAAATAACTTTTACTTGTTTTGCTTTAATGATGAATTGTGGTTGCTTTACATTTTGAAATGGAAACATTATGAGATGGTGCTTGAAATTGCATTATCTGCTATTTATTCTCCGTTGGCATTCTCACTTGTGTGGAAAGTTCACTTGGATTTAAAATTTAGATACATTAAATCAGGCATTTACACTCTATAAATTTTTTTGAATATGTATATCCTAGTTATTTTCCATGTGTTATTTATGTTAATAATTACTTTATGAAATCATTTTCCACCGGTTCAATGTTGTAAAGTGTCTTACGTAGTGTTGTAATTTCTATCCATAAAAGAGTTTACAATCCTCTTGTGTGATTATACAATTTCATAGCGATATAAAAATACCTATTATATATAAAAATACTCCATATAATTTTATCTGAAAAATCTCTCAAATATAATTATTTTTAAAAGTAAATTAACTATTATTAATAGTATTAGTTAGCCTTATTAGATATTTAATATTAAACTAATAAGGCCGCATCCTATGTAGTTATCTTCGTGGTCTTTATGCTAAGATTTTGGTTTTATTCTAATAGCTATAATTAATGTGATTATTAATAATAAATATATAAAATTATTCCATGTTATTCCTTATCTTTTTTTAATTTCAAAATGTTCCAACATTTACTCCCTAACCTCTAGCTTGACACTACTGTATTTTAAAAAGTTTGGTCTTATTTTCTTGACTTATGTTTCTTGTTCCTTATGATGGATGAAGGGTTCACCGAAACAATTTTTTCAAAGATTTTTTTTTTGTAAGTCAAAGTTCTATTCATTCATCAAAAAAGAAGTACATCAGCAGCAAAATGCAGGTAGTCTCAACCTTGACTACTGTGATTAGCATATGACAAAGAAACATGTCCCACGTAAGAAGTTCTCCATTCTTAATTAACCAGAGAAAGAAAAAAATACTTTTGGCCATAGTTTGGGATACCAGATGCTTTTCCATAAAGGATCAGGATTTGTGTCTGTAGAGGAAAACATAATAGAATTATCTTTTTTGAGAGAGAACATACCTTTCGGAAGATGGCCGCATTGCAGTTGTCATGTTCTCCATTATCTCAAACCCCAGGAAACTTGGAAGGTGTGAGAAGACACACCATTGACTACGATAGAATAGAAAGGAGTTTAAATAATTGGTTTGATCTATCTAATCCAGGAGGGAGAGAATCCAAATGCATCTAGAATAGACATGATATAGTTCCAATTCAAGTGATCATAAGCCTTGGAGAGGTAAATTTTAATGAGCATACCTAGAGATTTGGATTAGGATAAAGAGTAAACTACCTCATGAGCCACAATAATACCATCCATAATTTGCCAACCCTTCACAATGCCCGACTGTTATGGATTGATAATCATTTTCAGTAGGGGTTTGTGTCCCATGACTAAAATTCCTAAATAGTTTTGTAAAGAACATTGCACAGGAAAATTGTTCAAAACCCATTTAGATCCAGTGTAGATCCTTTTATAGGGATAAGCATGAGAAATGTTGCATTCAGGCTCGACCATATTCTTTGGGAATGACGAGTATCCTATGCCAACTTATGGATTTCAGTACCTTCAAAGTGCTAGCCCACTTTGAAGAACTCATAGGTGAATCCATCTAGGCTTGGAGCTTTGTTTAAGGGGAATGCATAAACGACCTCTTCAACCTCCACATAGGAGATCTCCCACATGACATCCTCATTTTGATCTTCCTAGATTAATTGGGGAATACATTTCTTGATTCTCGAGTTGGACTCACTCTCATCCTCTTAGGGCTCTATGAACAAAGTCTAGAAATAGGTGATCAACTCCTCAGAAGTATCCTCATGTTGAAAAAGCCACCGACCGTTCGATCCATTGAGGGAGAAAATCCTATGAAACTGTTTATGTTTTAATATAGTCCTGTGAAATAATTTCATGTTACACTCACCTTCTTTGACCCATTGAACTCTTGATTTGTTCCTCCAAAGAATTTATTCTTGTTTTCTTCATTTCTCCAAGTCATTGAGGAACTCACCCTCCTGAACAATGAGGGTTTCAGTCCCACCTTCTAAAATTATCCACTACTAGATTGACCACATTTCTTCCTCCAGGTTTCACTTTTCATAATGAATTTTACTGAAATATGACCGAGTCGATTCTTTAATCCTTCATTTTAGTTCCTTCAACTTCAACTAGAAAGTCTCCATTTGATTGCTCCCAAACACATTAATACCCTTCCACCAGTCTTCTAGCTTAGAAATGAAATTTGGTTTTTCAAGCCATAAAAATTTGAAACGAAAAGGTTGGTTCCTCTTTGGTTCCTCAGTGCCATCCTCAGGTCAATTTCCAAGAAAATGGGCCAATGATCTGATCCCATGTAGGGGAGGATCAAAACTTAAAGAAACAATTCCTGTTGTAGGGTTTTATTTGAAATAAAGAATGATCCAAACGAGAGGCACTCTAGTGCTTACTTCCCTGTCGATTATTCCATATGAAAGAACCATTAATAAAATCAATGTCTTCTACTCCAAGATCTTGAATAGTATACTGAAAGGAAATGGAGATCAGATTCATCCACTTGACTCCTTTCTTCTCACCCAAATCCTTGATCAAATTGAGGTCCCCTACCAGAATCCAACTGTTTTTTCCCAAAATCTCCTTCAGTTTTCGAAACTACTAAGAAAGGTGGCCTTTGTCCCTGATAGAGTAGGACCATAAACCCCTGTTAATCAAACCTTTTCCACAGAACCAATACATTCAAATTGACTTGAAAGGGTATTTGGGTAGGAAATCTAGTTACCAAAAGAGATATATTTGGAGTCCCAAAGGATTCCCAAGCCCCCTACATTACCCCTTGGATCCAGTGCTTTGGATTTCACTAAGTTTATCCTGTGTTACCTTAGTTTCCCACATGACTAAGATGTCTGGTTTATCCTATTGAATTTGTTCCTTTAATTACCTCAAATTACCCTTTGAGTTGAGGCCTCTTATGTTCCACGAGACCACCTTCATTGAGGAGGGGTGGTTTGAGAGTGCTGGCAGTATTCCGTGAGGACAATTGCTTGTCATCAGTTAACTAGGATAAACCCTGTTACTTTGATCACTTCACTGTTGGGTCCTCTACCTTTCTTCCTGGATCTCGAGTTGGATTAACCTTGCCTGGTGGGTAGTTTTTCTTCTCATATAGCCAAATCCATTTGGGAAGGGGATTATGTAGAGGCTTGACGTTGTTCCCAATCTTTATAGATCATATGGAATTGATCTATCAGATATTGATGTATTTCTGCCCATCCATATTTTGCCTAGTTTCACAGGAAAGCTACCATAAAACATTCATTGGAGTTGAGTTGATCCATTTTGTCCTCATTCTCAAGGGTTTTTTGGACTTGGGAAAGAAATTGCTTGATTTCCTTGCATGTGGATAGCTCTTCTGGTGTTTTTCATTTTCTTGGTTGTTTGTTTTTAGGATTTTCAAGACCCGCCTCCACCTCTTGCGTTGCTTGAGATGGAGACATAGCTACAGGTGCTTTTGGTTGATCTTTTCACCTAGATCCATGAGGAGATAAAAGCAGTTCCCACAAGGAGAGCTTGGGACTATCAGAGTAGGGGGCAGTGGAGCCTGACAAGGGAGACCTTTGATGGTTGGAGGGTGTTGCCAAAGAACTTCCAAGAAGCCATCAAAGGAGGGATCAACCGGAGTAGTTGTCTCTTACGACCGTTGAGGGAAGTTGCAAAACAAGTATCCATATTTATGACAAATTTTACGCTCATAGTCCAGTGGTTGAGACAAGAATTCATCCTTATACTCAATTTGCATTGAATCTAGGAGGGGTTGTGAGATGTTCACGTAAACAGAAATCCTGGCATAGGAAGAGAACCGTCAACATCTAGTGATCTTTGAGACTTGAACAAAGTTTCATATGGAATTGCAAATCAATTCTAGGATGTCCATCTCCCAAAAATCCTCTAGTAGAGAGTAAATTTAGATCCAGATGGGTATAGCTAAGAATTGTTCCTTCTCTAGATTGTAACAGGGTTCCTAGTGCCTAATGAATAACCCTGTGTTGTTCATGAAATAGGACCCATTATCCAAAATTTTCTTGCGGACTTCTAGATACTCAAAGATCACTGTGAAGAAGCCTTTTACTTGGAGGTGTAGGTCACATTGAGCTTTTTGCTGCCATTCGAGCTGGATCCAGTGGAGAATATCTAATTCTTTGGGCCAAATTCTCGTAAATTTATAGATTATTACATGATCTTTCATAAATTTCCGAGATTGTTCCAAGTGGTGATTAGGGATCATAACTCGCAGGTTTTTTGTTGGATTTGTCTTGGGTGTGGAGCCTTATAATCTTGTTTATTCATAGGTATCACCATGTTGGACCCAAGTTCCTAACGAGGCGACAACATCGCTCATTTAATCGTCGTCATAGAGGAAACACCCCCGAAGCTAAAAATAGATGAAAAATTACCTTGCAAAATATTGTAATTTAGTCTAAGCCATTCATTAGCAGGGTGTTATGATAATAGAAGTTATGTTTACTTTACTGTTTTTTTCCCTAGAAGGAAATCCCTCGATTTATATGAGGGAATCGTATTGCGACTATGTCTATATACATTATGGGTGAAAAAGAGAGAGGAAATTATGTGAGAGTGAAGAGGAAATTATAGAGGGCTTGCTGAAGGTTTTATCTCTTCATTTTTCTAGATAATATAAAGGAAGGACTGGTTGTTTCTCCTTGGACGTAACCCAAATTGGGTGAACCATGTATATCTGTGTCTCTCTTGTTTTATGTGTTTTCTATGTTTGTGTTCCTGCAATATTTTATGTGTTCCATTGCTCTGTAATATATAATTTTATAATAAATGGTATCAGAGCTGAAGGTATATTTAGCTAATAAAATCACAGAAGAGAAGGGTTAGAATGGGAGCAATGGCGAAAAAATAAATAAGCTGACGAGTATGAAAAAATAAATAAGCTGACGAGTATGACAGATGCAGAATGGGATATTCTCGACACAAAGCCACTTTAAACAATATGGTTGTGCCTGGTGGCATCAGTAGCATTTGATACTTCAAAGGAAATGATAACAAAGGGCTTAATGACAGAATTGGCCAATGAAAAACCCTCAGCCTCAAACAAGGTATTTATTAGGAAAATTTTATTTAATATGAATATGCCAAAAGCTGGATCTGTTATTGATCATTTAAATGATTTTAATACAGTTACTAGTCAATTAAGTTCTATAGGGGTAAATGTTGATGATGAAGTTAGGGTTCTATTATTTCTATGTTCATTGTGAGAAAGTTGAAATGGTTTATTTATGGCTATTAGTAACTCTGTCTCTAAATCTAGTAATTTAAAGTTTAATGATGTTGTCAGTGTCATCCTTAGCGAGGAAATGCAACGAAAAAGATATGATGAGACATTAGGTAATTCTTTCACTGCACTGACTAGGGGAAGAGAAATGGAAAGAGGAAAGAGCACATCATATCTCAGTAAGTCAAGGAAAGGAATATCCAAGTTGATAGCGGGGATAGTGTGCTGGAAATGCGAGAAGAAAGGAAACCTAAAGAAATATTGTAAGTCTCAGAAGGGAAAAAGAGAAGACACACAACAAGAAAAAAATAATGAAGTGAATGTGACAGGTGATGTGTTGCAAGATGCTTTGATTCTTTCACTGGAAAATATTATTGATGCATGGGTGGCAGATTCAAGGGCCTTATTCCATGCC
>APFE031288166.1:19405-69503 GCA_000404065.3 Pinus taeda | reverse complement strand
TGAAATATTCACATGCCTTTGATCTCGATCAAGACCCTTCTTCCGAATCTTATGATGATCGTCTTCAAACTAATGAGCCTCAAGAGACCAAGACTCATTCTACAGCTTTTGTATATACCCCTAAACGTTGTAAAATTCCAGATAGATACAAGCCTCTAATTTTACCTCCTATATCCCATGCTTTCCCTAAAAATCATTACCTGTATCTACCAAGATTTGATGGTGAATATGACAACATCACTGCTGAGAGGCATATAATGAATTTTGAGTCTTTTCTTGACCTTTGTGAAGTTGATGAAGAAGATGTTAGTGTTAGGATTTTTGCTCTTTCTTTGCAAGGCAAAGTCAAGAGTTGGTTCAAATCCCTACTTGATGCGAGCATCTCAGATTTCTAACAGTTCATCAAAGTTTTTCTCGACAAGTGGGTGGTCAAAAAACCCTTTCTTGATTCTAGAAGAGTACAACCAGCTGAAAACACTGCCAGGGGATACAGTACAACAGTTTTCTGCTAGGTTTAACCAAGTCTATTTTTCGATGCTTGCTAATATAAGGCCTCCTCTTGAATCCGCTCTCTTACAGTACCCGAAAGCCTTTGATCCGAAATTGGAGTTTTAGCTGAGGGAAAGGAACCTTGTAACTATTGAAGAGATGTAAAATAGTGCAGTAGATGTAGAGGCTAATCTGCTAATCAGAAGGGCAAAGTTAAAGGAAGAAGAGATGAAGAATATAGATCCAAAATAATCGACATCTTTAGAGGTAAAGCTCGACATTTTAGTAAGTGCAGTGGAAGAGATGATGCAAAAGATCACCAAAAGGAATGAGTATTATGTTCAAGACCATGGCTCGCTGATTGAAGAAGAACAAGTGGCCGATCCAAAACATTTTCTTTCTTATCCCAGTTGTCATAGATCTGATAATGATTGTTTTATAAATCATCTTGGAGAAGAGAGATCTTTTGATATGACATGTATGCTTGATGATGTGTCTTATGATGATGATTTCCCTAAGTTTGATCACTATGATGATGATTATGTTCTCCAAATAGAAGCTAATCTTGCAGATGAATCAACAGTTGGTTTGTGGAAGGAGGAAGTTCACTTTCAGCAACTTGAATACAGTGACCAACCGATGTATATCACCTAGGAAGTGAGGAGGAGAGTGCAAGAAATTTTGAAGTAAGTGAAGGATCTTTGCCTTTTTGTTTTTCTTCGTTTCAGTTCATCAGAGACAACTTTCGTGCAATCAGAAATCCACTGTCGACAAGTTTTGATCTGGACCATCTTGAGGGCAATGAAATCCTTGTTCAAGACTTCCCATATCTAGATTTGCAGCCACTGAATGCCATTGAATGTCAGGTTGTAGATGAAGACTTGGAAGCTGGAACATATGACCAAATGATGCAAGATGATGTCGTACCATTCTGTTTTGAATCATTTCAGTTTTTGAAGGGAAATTTAAATAGCATATCTTCAAATGAGTAGCCTCTCGAAAATCATGCAATCTCATTCAAACCAATAGAGAATGGGTTGCAATAGCCTTTTCAAGTTTTTCACAATCCAATAGCTGATGTGTTGGATGATGTCTATAGTCAAAGTCCTTCTCCATTAGCTAACTATGAGCTTGAAACAAGTATTGGTACAAACTTGATCCTGCAGCCGATTGCTTTGTCATTTCCAGCAGGAGTCTAGTCACAAAGCTCAGATGAAAGTTTGCATTCATGGTATGAGGATAAAAGAAGTAATCCATTGGATGAGCTAAGCTCCAGTGCACATGAATTTCAAGATCCTTATGCAGTATTTTTGGAGTTAGATAGAGAATCCATATTATTCAACAGATCTGTTTACAAGTTTTCATGGGAGTTTCCTTTTAGCAGTTCTCTCTTGTTGTTCATAAGAAAGCACTTGTAGAGAATTCAAACAGTAGCCAGAATGCTTACTTGGTTGCATTGGTTGTTTCATTTCACTTGATCAGGTGATGAATGAAACAGTTATAGGTTTTATTGAATAAGCTCCACTTCAAGCGTCTTTTCTAGTTTTTTAGTTGTGTTTTAGTATCGAGTTAGTTTTTAGTTGAGTAAAAGTCAGTTTGTGTCGTCAAGTCATCAGTTTTCAATCATGCATTTAAGTTTCAGGTTTTGAATCCATACCAAATGGATAAGGCTACTAGGTCTATGGTGTTCTTGGCACCTCCAAGGAGCTACCATCCCCATTGGAGCCAATGTTAGTGTCGGTGTTTCACACTGCCATCAGTGATCAAAATCTACTCTTTTGCATTTCATAGTAAGAGTCCCATACTGATGAGTTTGCATTCCATTAGGTCATGGACTTACTAATGGTAGGGTTTTCTTCAAACTTTTCCCTCAAAACTGCACCCATTGATCCTCTTTCATATATTTTATTCATGGCTTATGTTCACTTTCCAATTCATTTCATTAGGTCTTAGGGTTTGGTCTCAGTAGGTTTAGGGTCCCACCATGGTCAAATCCAATAATTACATGCCAATAATGATCAACAAGGACATGAGGAGGCCAATAATGATTGGTAAAGCCATAATTTATCATATTCAAAGCCTAATGTAGTTCTCACCTCAAAACTTGTTTTGAGGTGAAAACATAGTATTTTGTGGATTTAAGACATATGTGGTATATATCTTTAGACATAGTTACCAGAGAATCCATAGTAAAAACATTTTTTCGTCAACATTTCAAATCCCAACTGGGAGCCATCATCAAGACTTTCTTGAATGCTGAAACCCTTACTATGGTTTTTACTGTGGATTCTCGGTAACTATGTCTAAAAATATATTGTTTTGTTTTTATCTTCATGTCTTATGTAATTTTATGTTTCCATATGTAATATTGGTTCTCAGATGCTCCTAAGCATCCGATGATGTTGCCAAGCACCTGCCACTGCAAAAATCAAGTCATCATGAGCACCAATTCACCTACAAAAGCAAAAGAGAAACAAGCACTAAAACCCTAAATTCCTCTCCCACATAGCTAGGGTTGGCTATGGGATCAGAGATATCTGAGTAGAGGAGGCATAAGGGATATCAGAAGGTATGAGGCCATTTAATATCATCAAACATCAGGTCTCCATCATTTGTCAAGAAGTCGTTCCAAGGAACTAGCCATTCACCACACATAAGGGATGGTTTTTCTTCAAACTGTGTTTCTGAGAAAGAAAAGATGAATTTGAAAAAATTGAGAGAGGTTTTTGTTCATCATTTACCAAATAAGAAAAACCTCTTTCATGGTTTACACGGGCTTGATGGTTTGGGAGAAATGTCTAAAACATCATTTGCCTCGGGAGGGTTAATGCACCTTTAGCGTGACCTTGGTAAAATCAATTTTTCTGCTAGATGGAATGACCAAATGAATTTCCTAATGAGTCAAATAATAAGTAGACACAACAAGATTTCCAATGAGCTATCATCAGCTCAATTTGGAGTTGAGGAAGACCTTCAAACGTTTACTGCAACAACACTATGCATTTTGGCAGCCTCATTCTGCACATTTTGACCCGTCCTGGGAGATTGCGCTTTTGGCAGGCAAATGAACTCCAAATTGAAACATTCAAGCTGTTGTGGAAATTAGACTCAACAGTATTTCCAATGAGCTATCCCACGCCTAACTTGGACATCGGGAAGGCAGTCAACATCTGCCTTGAAGGTGGTGTTTCGCTTTTGGCAGGGTGGTGCTGAGCTTTTGGCAGAAGAGCTTAAAAACCCTCAAAACTTCAAGAAACTTCAAAATTTCTCTCTCTTACCTTCATTTCAAGTAATTTGAAACCCTAAATTTGCTCCTAGTATGCCTAAAACCCTAAACCCTCACTGTTCCTCCTATCACCTATCACTACAACTCTAAACTCTTTCCCTATCCCTTTATCCTTCTTCCCAAAGTGAAATTTCTCAAACAAATAAAGCCCTCCCTTTCATTTTTATCATTCCTACTCCCTCACTCATTTTCTAGCCCATAAGCTCATCTCCCATGCCCTCACTCCTAAATCACCCATACTCACTCCTTCCATACCTTCTCTAGGGGTACATAACTTCAAAACTTAGCAAACATGGACAAGGAAAACCTTCCAGTAGTGCTCAAGTGAAGACAAATGAGAAGGCCAAAGGGACTAGAGCTACTAAGATACTAGTGTTCTTGACATATCAAATATGGTCAAGGAAGTTGTTTGTAGTTGCCAGGCAAGTGTTCACTCCACAAGATGTGGAAGGGACCTTGCCTTCTTCATCATTCCATAGGAAAATGTTATCTCTACAAGGTGTGGAAGGGGCTTTGCCCTCTACGTCGAAAACACAGGTACAGGTTGAGCAGTTGAGCAAAGGCAAGGAAAATGTACAATAAAATGACTTAGATGATGACCAAGAAAGGGAATTTCAGTTGGAGGAGCATGATGATGAGCCCAAGTAGCATGACATTGAGATCATTGATATAGAGGCTCAAGAGAGGGAAAATGTCAAATATGTCATTATTCAAGAGAAATAAGCCCAAATACAAGCTTTGACGGACCACTTAGAGAGAGCTAAGTTTGTCATCACTTACTTAGAGCAAGAAAACAAACAACTAAGTCATAAACATGGCCTCATGGAACTTGAGCTACTGAAGACAAAGAGACAAAGTGACAAAGAGGCTCATGTCACTTTGACTCCTATTGAGCAAGAAATTGAACAAGATAGGGAAACCTGGCTTGAAAGAGTCAACCTACATCTTTAAGGGCTCATTGACAAGGCCAACAAGGATAAGAAATGCTCCGACACATGGCATACCATTGCATGGCTCGTAACAAAATTTGTAACATGAGGATCAGGAAGCTAAAAGCTAAGTTGAGGAGAGCCTTAGAGGGCAAGAAATACCAAGATAGATTGAAGATGTTGGCTTAAGCCTCCCTATCCCATCAAAGAAGTTGATGGTGGTGTTCCATGCCAAATTTGGGAAAATTGTGAGGAGTTTTTGCATTTTTGAAAATTTTGAAATTCTTAACACAGAAAATTTGCCCAGAAGCATAGCACCATTGGCACAACGTTTTTTTTTTAGGCATCCATTGGAGAAAATGTTGACATTTTTGGATTCAGAATGATGAGGACATGCACCCTAGCAATTTTCAAAAATTTTGGAGCAGATTTGGTTCACCAAAAGGTCCAAAAATACCAAAAAATGACCTTTCTGCCTCTTTTTGGACACACAGAAGCAGTCTTGGTAGATTCACGTTTTAAGGGGGCACATGAACTCCACATTCAAAACTTCTAGGTTTTTCTCAGAAACTAGACTTGAATACCTTTCCAATGAGCTATCATGTGCTCAATTTGGATGTTGGGAAGGCCTCCAAAAGTGACCTGAAAGTGGTGCTACGCTTTTGGCCAGTGACGCTACGCTTATAGTATTTTTTGCTAAGGAAACCAAAATCACCTGTTTTGACTGTGAAATGGATTTCTCTCTCTTCATGGATGATTTCACTAATGTAATTGATGGCATGGCATATAAATGTAATGGTAAAACAGTCTTAGAAGGTAGATTCATTAGTTAGAGGTGGTTTTGGAGCAAATGAATCTGTTTCCCTACTTATAGAGGCAATCTGTTTGACTACCTATATCCCTGGTTCTTGTTTGAAAATGGTTGAAACCACCCCCCTTCTCATGGATTCGACCCTGATGGTCAAAATGAGTGGTTTTGTTGTCTATATTATGTATTTTCTTTCTCATTTGCAAGGGTTGGATACTCTTGGATGCTCTGAACTATATTGTACATCATTGAAAGTAGTTTGGCAAGGAAATTAATAAGAGTTGCAACTGTTTTTTATGTGACACCTGTGGTATGGTGTTTTTGCATAGTTTCTTCTTTGTCATCAGTTTGTTTACATGTTTTATGTATGCCATCATCTATTTCACTGCTTCTAATCGAATGATATCAAGAAAGATAGGTAGAATTCATTGTTTGCGGTGCTCTACCTTGGGAAATTATTCAATACTCTATGTTTTCTGTTGTTTGAGAAGGATCCATGATTTTATCATGCACTCCTCAGATCCTCACCAGTATTAGACATCTCACCTCACTAAATTTCATGTGTGAAAACCTCTACCTACCTTGCAGCATAGAACACCCTGCATTCTGACCTAATTTCCCAGACCTAAAACTGCCTAGCTCCATCCGATCCACAAAACCCAACAAATTCAATCAAAATCCTCTAAGCTACTATACCTAGCCTAAAATCCCTATCTGATCTAGTAACCTTGACTGATATCCTAAAGGAGAGAGCCCTCTCCCAACCTTGTAGGGCTAGCTACGAGGTTAAGTTTGGTTTGTGGTTACCCTGGAAATTGCCTTCCATCAACCCGAGGCAAATCTAGGTGATGACAGTATAGGTAGCATATGTGGTTTTTTTGAGTGAATATGATACATATCTTTTCTAGGTGACTACGTATCGGCATGAAAACAACCAATCCCTACAACGAAAGACACATTTCAATTTCATCCATAGAAATGGAAACAGATCGAGGTTTGACGCAAAGAACAACTCGACAATCATTGCAAAGATGATGCTTCGGAAAACTGGATTGTCGATAGTGTCGATGGATGGAACCTCGTGGTTTCCTCCATGGGGCCTCCTTATTATTTCTTTATATAGGCTCCCAAGTAGGCATGCATTTTCCGTTTTCTGTTTTTACCTAAAATATGTCTCTCGCTGCTAAATTTATTGTCTATTTTTTGCAGGCCGTGTAGGGGATTCTTTTGCCTCGACCAGTTGTCTAGTCTCCGGGGTTGCTGAAGAAAGACATCATGGATCAGGGTATTTAACCAGAAATATCATGTCTATGTTTTTATTCCAGGTATTCAATCAACAATCTCCTTTCCCTACTTTTATTTTTAGAAGAAAGATAATATAAATGAAAAACTAATTAGTAAGGAATCAAAACTTGAAAATATCTAAAATAGTAGAATAAATAAGAAAAAATCTCTAAACATACTAAAATTTATAGAAAAGCAATAAAATTGAGGTCAAAGAGGCTCGAACTATCGACCTCATGATTGGAAACATCAGAGCAATAAAATCTGGGTGAGAGAGGCTCAAAGTCTCAAGCTCAGGATTCCTCGTTGTACCAATTGTACAAAAATGAAGTTTCAATTTCTTTGAATAAACAAAGGGGGTTTCACTCCCCAAAAATATGATCTAGATCAAGTATCAATTGGTCTAATGAACGCGGCCTCTAAACAACCTAAAACAACACAACTAGTAGCATAGGTGGAAAAAAGTAAGCTTGCCGTACCAATTTGAGTAGTTGATCATGGATCACCAGCAAGACCAGCTGTACCAGCCAGCAGACACAACTATCCATCAAATCATCCTTGCATCAACAATGTAAATAAAATTGATATTATCGATATATAAAAAAGTATTTTTTGTCATTGAATATTTTTAATTACAATAGTTTTCTTACCAAAATTGACACATTGTCTATATTCCCTATATGTCAAACACCTCAACCTTCACTTTGTTGCCATTCACATCAACAGGCAAGAAATTTTCCAACATGTTCTCCAAAAATTACTGCAAAGGAATTATGTTGTTGATCAAAGTGAAGGGAAATTATGTTGTTACACAAATCTAACAGGAAGAAGTAGAGGTTGGAATATCAACATAATCAAAACAAATCTAATCGAACAGGGATGACTATTCATTCGAGAATTCGAGTGGCACTATTAGATTTCCAATGGAACAATGATGACTATTCATTCAAATACTTAGGTGGCACCATCAGATTATGAGCCAGAGCAGGGTCTATGTGCTTTTGTACCACAATGCACAGTGCAGGTATTGTTGCAGTTTTGTTCAAAGTTTCCATGCGAAGAAGGGATGAATACACAGAGGTGTTTATTTATAGGCATCATGAAAGGGGCATGCCTGGTAATTTCCTGGCGAGATTATTCTTTGTATGCAATAGATTTCCAACTCTGGTGACATTATGTAAAATATATACAAATAAGAGAGAGAGAAAAAGCTACAGAGAATAGAGAGGCACAAAGCTACGTTAGAGATAAGAAATATGGGTGAACAGAGGGGAAAAACAGGAAACAAGCAACACGGTTCTGGTTCACCAAGATCAGAAAGTGTATGCACTAAGACTGCAAGGTGAAGAGCATACACTAGATGAGAGAGCAAAGATGGAAACCAAGGTGAATGGCTTCAGTTAAGCCCAATTGTAGACACCACCACACTAGTACATGCACACAACCATGTGTTGTGCCATGTGTACTGACGATAGACAATTATGTCATGTGTACTAACAATAGACAAGTGTGTCATGTGTACTGGCGATAGACAATGTTTTACGAACCATTGTTTTACGAACCAAATATTATGTAAAAAGAAACTAGCATTTAATGTTTGTTAACTAATGGTAGCATTAGTTTTGATTTTGAAAATACAAATTCCAAAAACTTACCAATTCCAAAAATTATATGAACAAGATAGCCTATCTAGCCTCTTTGCCTCTGGAAGAGGCCAAATAATATCAACAAACTATTTGATTGGTCTATCAAATCATTGTATCAATGTGATGCATCGAACAACCATATTTTATGAAGATGGATAAATTTTTTTATCTTAAAATGAACACTAACTAATGTTAAAATCTAAAATCGATTACTATAGTAAGAATAAGATAAATGGATCCTACGTAGACTTGTTAGATGGTGAGGTATTATGCACACACTTAAAGAAGAAGATAGGTTTAACATCATTTTTATTGTAATGTGGTTGAATGACTATAATATTATTCTCTTTCCCGAATATTTTATATAGTAATTGTAGTAGTTATTGTAATTTAAGTAACACATACATTATAATCATAATAACAAATGTTAATTATGACTGGTATATTTATTAAATGTTAAAATAAACTAGTTATAAAATTTATTTAAGGGGTAGGAGTGTTCATCAAATTTATACTATTGGGAGATTATTAACCACCATTCATTGGAGTATTGATTATAGTGTCTCATTGTGTATATAAATGACCCCATGCTATAGTGAACGCTCTGGGATGGATTGTTATTGATCACTAGGTCTAAGCATTAAATAGTATCCAACACCTTATAGATGACCTTAACAAGTGGTTAATGCTCCATAATGCACTATTATTATATATATATATATAATATATTCAAAAGAGCCTAATTATCTTTTTGGATAAATCTTTGACCCTATATTTTTATTATTAATGAAATATATTCATAAATGTTAAATCCCTACCATCTAACTATTAACTATTAATTTTTGATAATTAAATTAAAATTTTAAAGAAAGTTGTTCTAAGATCAACATAATCTATTATCCTGGTTAAATTTTAAGATTATTATATATATATATATATATATATATATATATATATATATAATATAGTATATATATATAAATTATTTGCATAAAAAATCAAAATTATTAGTGTAAGACTTCTTATTTCAACTTAAGGTGAATGAGGATTTGTTGACTTTTTTATTTTAATTTTTTAATTGAAGGGCTCTATTGATTTTCAAGGGAATATGATTAGCTTAGTGTGAATTTTGAAAGTATACCTAATTTTAGAAAAATTGCCTCATATCTTGGAGGATAGAGACTGTTCATTACTTTTGTTTTTTTATCAAGATCTAGGACTCTTAAGGGTTTAAGTAAAATCAAAGTTAATAATAATATTTTTGTCGCAATAGTCTTTTTGTTATATATTTATCCACGGTAGATACAAATGAAGCCTTTGACTATACCAACCATATTAACATTTTTAATGTGATTTTACTAGTATATATATATGAGATGAAAATAATGATAACTCAGAATTATTAAAATATATACAAGTAAAACAAATTTTCCTTATTAAAAGATATTATAGTCATTAATAAGTCTTTTGAAAATGATTTTTTATTTATTATATTCTTTTATATTGTAAAAATATATTATTTATTTATTTTTATTTATTGAATTTTATTTATTTACTATATTATTAAATAATAAATCTGAATATGAAATTACAGATAAAACATTAGTTGTAAATTTGAGATATAAATTATGAATTTGACATCACCTGAAGTACACAATTTTCACACTTTATAATTTTGTGGAAATAAATTAAACTAATTTTTAAATCCGTAAACAAAAAATCTGTGAATTTTTTTGATGATTTACTCAAATTTCAATTAAAAAAAAAGCAAATGCATAACTCCATATAGTGGCGAGTTACCCAACGGTTTCTAATTTCCACTTTCTAAGGGCGTTCACAACCATTTTTGTCACTCCCCTACTTTGGCGGTACTCTTCCAACCGCACGATCGAGGGTGCGGCACCACCAACCACTTTCTTTTTAACAATACTCATGGATATGGACTATGCCTACTTTTTATACTTAGTTTATTTTCCAATATTCTAAGTACAAACATTCGTTTAACACGGTGAAAACATTCACATCATATTTATAAACACATTATCATTATCATTAACCATGAGTGCATAGGGGATTTAACTTAAGAGGGGAAACACCCTGCAAATAGAGTCTGCCCAAATAACAATGATAATCTTTCAATTTTTACAAATTTACGACACCCTGCAAATTTTCACAGTTCGGCTTACACCATCGTACAGCCTCACCTATTCACGAGGCAGAGGTGCCCACTGACTACCTCAACCAACACTTCATTCAGAATCGACGCGCCCACTGACTACCTCAACCAACACTTCATTCAGAATCGACGCCCCGTCATTCAACTATCGTGCAGCCCTACTGGGTCATGTTGCCCACCTGATGCACACCCGCAGCTCTTCTGCCCAATGCTTGTTCGTTCGTGCTCCTTTGTTCTCCCATCGCACGACTCGTCGTTCACGTTTCACCGGCACCCAACTCGCCGTTCAACCACCACATGCGCCCACTGCTGTAGTGTTCCAACACGCCAAACGACCCACCATTCAGCGCGCCGCACTGCCAACCTCATGTCACCTTCCCCGATCGACTCACCTTACCGCAAACCGTTCACGTTCACACGGGTGCCCGACTTGCCTACCCAAGTCACCACAATGCCTGCTCGTTTCATCCACCGAACGTTGACTCATTCACCCATGGCACATTCAACCAACCACTCGAATGCTCCGAACGCCAACTTCGAGAGTTGGGTAGAAGATCAATTTCGAAAGATTTTCATGGCTAGATATGTACTTTGAAGGAAATGAGTATATATTTATCTTATAATATAGATCTATTTTAATTGAAAATGTGGAGAGACTTGAGGTGTAAAAAAAATAGAATATAAAATTTGAAAAGAGATTTACATCTCTGGGGATTTGAAGTGTGTTTGATGCATTTCAGCTCTTTATAGATCCATCGTTAAGATGATCTATCATAGTTCTTTATACACACACCATGTATAATTTTTCATTATTTAAATGCATTTTATGTATTCATTATTTAAATTGCATTTTCTAACACATAAATAGATTCAATGCTTTGAAAATTCTTTGAACACTAGGATTGTGTAAATTACATAACCTAAACTTACAATTCCAACCAATTACAATAACCTAAAATACATAAGTGCCAATTCAAAGAATTACACATTCCCGTCATACAACCAAGGATTTAAATTCTTAATGACATTATACGAGTTATGAAAATTGATGTTAAGCGGGAAACAACATTAAAATTTTAATTATTTTAGAAAGAAAATTTGAAATATAAAAAGGTTTTCTAATTTTAATGAAATTTAAATTTATAAATTAATTTTATAATTTTATAATAAAAATAGATTAATTAATTTTAAAGTCAGATTACATTTTTTTTTACTGGGGTAAAACGCTATTTTTTTATTTTGTTTTTGGGATAGAACACTAGAAAAACCATAAAAACATTCACTTCTTACCATTGTATTGCATCATGCAACTTGGACCATTCAATGAAACTTACAATACTATATAGTACATTGAAGTTATTTTACTTCGACATTGTTTCCCAAGCTTCACAAAAGCATCACTAGCATCCTTGGACTTCGCGCACCTTTGCCTCATGTTCAAAGGCGGGGGTCATAAAATAAAAGTCATCCCAAAAGGGTTAGTTGGCTAATGTTTGTGTTTTTGTAGTTGTTTCACTTACAATTATTTACAGAGAAGAAAAAAAAGTTGGCACAATAAAAAGAGATGGATGTTGTGCCTCTAATATCAAAAATTTTCCAACTATTTCATTGTATGTGGATTGATAATACTTAATGTTACATATCTTTACAAGAAAAGAAAGTGTGAGCTTGACTAGCGGTGAATGCAATCTTGTAACAAATCGTAGCTGGTAACAAATGGCAGTATAGTGATGCTCTTGCACTAAGATAATAGACCATATACTTAACAATATTTAATTTGGCTATTCATGTTGTTTTTTCCATTTTTTTTAAAGAGGAAACTAAACTACCATACCACATTTATTAGTCCCTACCATCTGGCAATGGCCAGGGACTATAGGAATCGGTATCGCAATGTTAAGCATTAATTGAGCTGCTTGTTGACCTGCTAGTTAGCTTTCCTCATCACTTATAATCAAAGTTTTTAATTGCATATGGTTTCACCGTGTTATTTGGCCTCTTCCCAAGGCCGACAGAGACGAACCATATATTATTTGGTTTTTAAAAGTGTTGTATTAATGGTATAAGTTCACAACCTAAACTAATACTAACATTAGTCTCTAGTGTTAAATGCTATGTTATAGGTATACTTGTTTGAGTAATTGGCTATGCCATATAACTTGGCTCTACCACCTGCAGACCATGCATTACTCTGTCTTATAACTTCCACCTGCACACCATGCATTGCCACCTATGGTTCCATCACCACCTGTAGTTCCATTTTAACCTAGCTTCCACCTGCACTTCCTATTCATGTTCACTTTTCCTGTTCCTGTTTAGGTGTTCAGGTGGATAGGCATCGGGCGGCTTCTTCAGGTGCCCAAGCTTTAGGCAATTGAATCAATTGAATCAGGAACTCTGGTCATGGGAAGCTGGAGCTTGCCCAGGCTTCAGGTAGGCTTCAGGTAATTGAATTAGGAGCTTTGGTCATGGGATAATCATGGGAAGCTAGAGCTTGAATTGGCGTGGCTAGCACATAGGGCCTGTTCCCCTTTTAGTTCATCCTGTTAATAAAATGGATTATTGCCTTGTTTGTTCTACGCTTTTGCATTTGTTTTGCAGTTTTGCAGTTCCAGTTGGTGAGGTGCAAGTTAGTGAGGTGCAGACTTACAATATGCAGTCCTAGAATAGAAGAAGTACAAAAGAATCTTGAGCGCGCGAGGGAATTTTGATTACCAAATCAAATCTCAATCTTCCCGGCGCTCGGCGATCCCACAAGGAAACATACTCATTCTTACTCATTCTTGTTTATTATTTTGGTAGTAGCTGGATTAAAGCTAGTTTAGAAACATAATAGAATAAGTACAAAAGGTAGTTTCGAAATAAATAATATAATTACCTCAACATCTGGTTGTTCTAAGGAGCTGGACTGGTTATCGTGATGGTAGTCTTCGCATCTGCCTTGAATTTCTATAGAAGAACAAGTTGACTGGCCAACTAACAAAAAATGTTCTGAGAAGTTGGATGTATTACCGCATCCCGAAGGTTTAGAACCGCTTTTCACAGGTCAATGGAATATTTATGCTCAAAATCCTAATTGACTTAGTATTATTCTTTTGCTATTGTGAGTTCTCTTCTAGGTTATGTTACTGTTCTTCCCTTGTTCATAAATATCGACTTGTTCATAAATACCGATTTGTGTTCTTGCTTGTAAGCTTTATTCTTATCAATGGATTCCTAAATTTCCCAAGACCCCAAGCTTCTATCATTAGTTCTACAAAATACCAAGGAATCATTTGCTTGTGTTGAAATCAATTATGATATATATTTAGACATAAAATTAAATAACAAGGACATTTTAGAAGTGCAATAAAAAAGGTATTAAAGAAAGCGAGGTTGACCCTACATTCATATCCATTATATATCTAAATGATCATTTCTACTTTTTATATCATATATGAAGCTGCATATCCTTGTTAACTGACATAATAACACATAGCAAATACAAAAACATGGAGGTTTCCATCCTGGAATATAACAAATAATAATAATATAATACAAAGGTTTCATTATAATATGAAAATTTTGTGCAGTCGTTACTGAGGATAGCTTCCATGATCTGGACCTAAATGTCATATAAGGACCTCTGTAATAATAATAAGGAGCTGAATATGACATACTGAGTTCTTGAAATTAAGCAACCAAAAAGGGAAGGAGAACTATGAGTATCCATATTTGAAGTCTGTAAACATGCGCCCATATTATGTCATCCAAGACAAGAGGAGCAACCAGGAAGAATGTCGACTTATAGAAATAATGTAAGGATCAAAGTGTTGAAAACCAATAAGTTAAAGCACCACAATTCAACAAATGCTTTGCCAATTTCCTCAGGATACTTTAAAGGCAAACATCATAGAGTCAATTAGTATCGATTAAAGAGGGAGCACAACCAATGATGAATGAATAGAAAGGGAAGTTTATGAAGCACTCATTACCTATAGAAAGTTCACCTGACTATCCCCAACCTTGTGGAAAATAATATCACAGTGACTTGTGAAGACATATAAAAGTCATGTTACATAATAAAAATTATGCAGACATAGGAAAAAGGTAAAGAACCGAGTACATTAGACTAGACTGAAAACACAAATGGTAAGTTAAGGGTTTAAACCGAAATTTGATTTCACTATACAGAGACCCATGAACCAAATCATATGCCAAGGTCCTGTAAAATGGAAGACTATGGAAAACATAGATTAATGTTAGAACCAACTAAATGAGAGACTTGAAAGAAAAAATTAAAAAAAATAGGGCACCAACTAAATGGGAGACTTGAGTGAAAAAAAGAAAAAGAGAGGCCAAATGGCCCTATTTTAAAGTGAACAAAACGGTACTGGAAAAATTCAAATTGTGCCTATTCCCTAACATGAGCACCGAACGAAAACAAAAACCAAAATCTGATACACCATCCCAAAGATTAAGGGTGCTAGGCTTTATAAGTAGCAAATTGAATCACTGCAGAAGCAAACTCTTGGAGTATGAGTCGACAAGAATGCTACCTGTGTGAGTAGAGGAAAATCCTCCTGCGGCCATAGTGAAAAGAATTAGTAACTAAGGAGAAAAAAAAATGTAAATAAGAAAATTCCCATAAATGTAAATTGGCAATATCATTGTAAATGCATTCAACCGTAAGAAACCTAGATACTGAGGCGCAAAAATAATTCTGCACTCCACTTTTTCAGAGTTTATCAGGTTGCTAGGTTGCCATGTTGCCCTCGCGCGTTAACTATATAAACTCCAATTGGACTAGAGCCAGACATTACTACTCCCAGCTGAACATTACTGTTCCAGGAGTCAACATATTGGTCGGGTGCTTCGCGTGACTATATGGAGCGTCTCAGCTATCAAATTTTCTCTCATGACAATATCTCATTCCTGCGAACACACAAATTGCACTGCAACGAGAGACACAGGTAAGTAGTTAGGTAGGTCACATAGAGCCGCTAAAATAACACATATTTGATTACCTATATTCCCCACATAGAGCAATTTATATTATCTAAGTTATTTTTACTTTGGCCTCCGTAAAACAGAATGGCTAATGTAGTTGCACGCTCGCATCATACCTGCTTTTCTTTACCGCCCACATACACGCTTTCGGTTCCATCCGTGCCCACATATACAAGAAAAAGGAAAGAAAGGAGACGTACGCACCTAACAATGCTCAACGAAATTTTTCCCCTTGTGTTGCAGATATTTTATTCCCTTGTGTTACATATCTGCAACCAGCTGCAACTCTCACAAAGCCTGCAATCCCTTGTGTTACATATTTGCAATGAGCTGCAACACTCAGAAAACCTGTAATGAACAACCAGCCAAAAACAGGGATACTCAACATTCATTCCAAATCATGTTCCCAAAACGCACAAAGCACCCCAAAAAGTACCAGATACACCATATTACTGCTATGTATCCTCCTTTTGGAGGCCTCACCTACAGGGTCCACTTTGATTGCTAATTGCTTCCCTTTTGAACTAATTGAAGAAAAACATCTAAGCGAATACCAATGAGACCTAAAGGCTTTTTACATAGAAGCCTTGAATTCAAAACAGAACAAGCAGCGGAGATGGTCGCGGATGAGATAGGACCGACCGGCTTGTAGGCACCACAAAGTAATGTCTGCAACCTCTCTAGGCTACTGCACCATGAGTCGTAGGTGCGAATGCTTTGATTCGATTGGGCTCTCGCCTCCCTGCTCGGTGATGGTCAAATTGCTGGTGCCAAAGAAAATGTTAACTGCAGGTGCCAAAGCATTGTTTCCCTCCTGCATGGGCATTTGAATGCATATTGACTACGTGTCTAAGCCATATATGACATTTGTTGAAGGCATATAAACACATATCTAAAGGCATGGTAAGAACAATATGTTAAAGACATATAAACACATATGTTTTATTTATATGGTAGAGTTGCACGAGACATATTACATACACATGTATTAATTGGCTTGACTGCGATTATTAGAATAACTGGACACATACCATTCCTGAAATGGATACAAACGTCTAATGTGAATAAAAAAGGTATAGCTCTTCTTCCAGGTGTTCCATAAACTACACGTCAGATTTATCAGTAAGGCATGCTAATAGTTAATTAACTACAACAATATTTCTCATATGGCCTTACAGTAATTAACGATAATAGTGCTCAGGTTCTTATATTCTGCGAGAAAAAAAACATGTTAGGTTATTTCCTAGATTTTAACACAATTTGTTGTTACTTGGAGCTAGCTTCTTATATTCTAAGAGAAAAAAAACATGAAACTCACAACAGAAAGGTAATTTCTGAGATTTTAACAGAGTTTGTTGTTCCTTCTTCTTATATTCTAGGAGAAAATAAACATGAAACTGTGTAATGACAATGCTAGACATGGTTACTGTCAGTAACAGAGATAACTTATGTTCACCTGCGAATCTTAGTTTTGTTAAAATCATTAAAGTTACACTGACACACAAAAACTTATTCATTATATGCTATTAACTTGCCCTCACAAAAAATCTGATGTGATTCATATGTGGGCCAATGTTGAATATTTCTAAAAAAATATAGGTGCCCATAGCGTTCTTACTAGTTGGCTAGGATCCCCCGCAGAGAGAGTAGTCGTAGTCGTTTGTTGAATGCCCGGAGCTTACCTCTATCTCTGCACATGGACAAAATTTCTCTAGTTCGAATGTAGCAGGACACCTCATAACAAATGCACCACGCAGGCTCGTTGCTATACTATTAACCAGGGAGCTAGCAACCAGCATCTAAGAGGATCCATGTAGCAGCTTGCAACTCAACGTGCCTATCTAATATTTTTTCATAATAATTTTGTTTATTATATAATATTCAGATGTTATTGTATATTACATTGATTATGATGAGCAGGGGTGTTATGAACCTTTAGTTAAGCTAGAACCTGAGGAGGAATTTGTCCAAGAATCGACATTCTTGGAAAGATGGCAGTGCTTATTGCATTGCAGATATTCGCAGCAGAGGCTTGAAAGACAGAACTTTGGACTAGTGACTGACTACCAAGGTTGAGAAAGATGCGAGGACTGTGAATGTGCTATTGCTGATAAGTGCTCAGCTGAGTAACCCACTGTCCGCTCCGCTCCCCCCTCAAGGCAGGGACTAGCTGCCATGCAGCCTCCCTTGTTTATTTTAATAACCAATAATAACCCTATAAAATAAAATAAGGATGTCCTGTCCTAATCAGATATAAACACCCCCACATGAATATTAAATGCTACGACGGAATTCATCAACACCATCGAAATCTTATTATGACATAATGATATAAACGAAAATTAAAGTTCAGAACAGAACCAGCAGAGGATAGTAGAAGATGCACGGAAACCACACATTGCTTCCTTATGGTCTTCACTAATCATGTTCCAATAGGCTACTCTATGCAAAGGTGCAAATCTTAACACATTTATGGACAATTTGCTATATATAGCGTTCTACTACCAACATTGAATAAAACAAAATGGATCATATATGCATGCATATTATACCATAAGACAACATACATGCTCCCTAACGCATTTATTTTCAGTTGTAATCAAATTCCAGATCGTCGAGGTAAGGTGATGAGCAACCCATTCTTGATGGACAGATTTATTCCCAACTTTGGCTCAGCCATCACATCCTTCACCATTTTAAGACGATATCTGTAAACCAGAGATGCCGCAACCCATTTCATGGACAAGAACGCAAAATCCTTGCCCAGACAAACTCTTGGTCCTGCATTGAACACTAGATATTTATAGCCCCCTTCTGCCACAAACACGCCTTCTTTCAGCCATCTCTCGGGCTTGAATTCCATGCAATCCTCTCCCCATATGCTCTCCTTCCTTCCCATGGAATATATCCGGAATATAAGATTTGTTCTCGTTTTCAACCGTGCCCCGTTGGGCAACACCTCATCCTCTATCACTTCCTTATATTTTATCGGGAGCGGGGATATAACCTTAACGTTTTAGACAACGTAGCGTGCAGGTAGTGCATCTATTTCACCTCCTCCACCGTGACCAAGATCCGGCGTAATTCCGACAAAATGTTTTCTTCCACGGCTGGATGCTGAATAAGCAGCCAAAACAACCATGAGAGCACAATGGCAGTATTGTCCCGGCCGGCTAGAACGAAGTTGATGCACGTGTCTCGGATCATTTTATCACATAATAAATGACCATTATCGCCACGCAGCATCATGAGATTAGACAACATGTCGCATCGTTCGACATTTTTATCATTTTGGAGCAATTCTTTTCGTCTGATCCTGATCATCTCGGTAGCAAATTCATCAATAATTTGTAGAGAGGCCTTGAACTTTCCTTCCGTGCCAATGCCGAAAATCCTCATTGTTTTCCGTAAATCGCATGACAGTTGCATCCATGGCATCTTGAAAAGCTTTCGCTATCTCAACATCTCGTCCAACTGGAGCGAGGGAACCCAAGTCCACTCCAAGGCCAATACTACACATGTTGTCCAGACCAAAGTGAATTGAGTAATTCTTGGAGATCCACAGCAGAACCAGTTTGGCATGCGTCATCGAGATCTACTAGCAATTTGCAGTGAATGGATCTATCAATTATGGCAATTATGTGGTTTTTATGGAGTGGCGAGTGCAGAAACGAACTCATCGTCTTCCTTCCCCAAGCCCATTGTTCGCCGTCCTTATTGAGGATTCCGTCGCCCAGTAGATCGTCGAAAATACATTTATAATAACTTCCCTTGGGGAAGCTCCCTAATTTGGTCTTCACAATGTACTCTATACTTTTGGGATCTGTAGTAACGAAGGAAAACATATTTGCCAGCCAAGGAGGCTTGAATTGCAATGTTCTGCCACACTCGCTGAGAACGTGGGTAGTCCAGTCATATATGTCACCAATATGAAGAAACACAGAGGGAAGCATACCCACCGCTAGCCAGATTGAAGGACCCTTCATTTTCCTCTGGAACATCATATGGTGCCATAATATTGAAGCGAGTAAGCTCGTGGCAGAAATGAAACGTGTCTCGGATCACTTTATCACATAATAAACGACCATTATCGCCACGCAGCATCATGAGATTCGACAACACGTCTCGTCGTTCGACATTTTTATCATTTTGGAGCAATTCTTTTCGTTTGATCTTGATTATCTCAGCAGCAGGCCTTGAGCTTTCCTTCCGTGCCAATGCCGAAAACCTCATTGTTTTCCATATACTACTAGGTATGATGAATCGCATGAAGGTTGCATCCATGGCCTCTTCAAAAGCTTTTGCTATCTCAGCATCTCGTCCAACTGGAGCGAGGGAACCCAGGTCCACTCCAAGACCAATACTACACATGTTGTCCAGACCAAGTGTATGAGTACGTAATTCCTGGAGATCCACAGAAGAACCAGTTCGGCATGCGTCATCAAGCTCTACCAGCAGTTTGCGGTGAATGAATCTATCAATTATGGCAATCATGTGTTTTTATGGAGTGGCGAGTGCAGAAACGAACTCATCGTCTTCCTTTCCCTGGTATATCCTCTCCGCCCTATCCAAAGTTAAGATGATTACGTAAAACCCTAGGCATAAAATATTTACTGTACTTATTTAACTTAGCTTTATGATTTACTGCATTTATTTTACTTTGTGATATTGAATTAGGTTGGAAACCCAGATCACAAATTGTTACCTAATTATGATTAATTAGGAATTTAGATATGATAATATAATATAATTGTTTGCCTTAATTAAAAGAAACATTTACATCCGTGCCGTGAAAAGGGAAAGGAGGGAAAGAGGGCTATCCTTGAGCTCGAAGATAGAGAAATTAGTGGGAAGTTACTCATTTTACAGTCAACTGAGTGCAGGACTTGAGGCTGGACCATGGAGTCCTGAGGCCCAAGGCACCAGGAACAAAGAAAGTCAACTGAGTGAAGGACTTGAGGCTAGACCATGGAGTCGTGAGGCCCAAGGCACCACTATAATTGGATATAATCCAGGTGTGGAACAAAGAAGGTGCTCGAAGGAGGGCCTAGATGTAATCACCAGGCTTGAGGTTGGGAGGAGAGACTTTCCAGACAAAGTTGGATTGACCCATTTACAAATTTGGAATAGATAAGTAATCTAGTATGTAACTACAGGATGGTATTACGTTATGAGAAATTAGCTATTCCTAGCAGTAGGAATTAAAGAGTAATATTCAGTGATAGAAATGCATTAGTGAAACAATAGATTCAGTGATAATTATACATTAGTAAACAATAATGTTGAATGGAATAAATATGAACTAGCATTCAGAAATATCGCACCAAACGAGCATCAAATCTCTCTTACTCAGTTTTACTTTTCATAGATTACATATATATAAATGTGCGGCAAGGTAACAAGAATAATCAGTTACTGAATCCTTTCTTTTTACTAAATTTTGGATAAGAAAAACCAAATGAGCATGAAATCTCTCTTACTCAGTTTTCCTTTTCATAGATTACATATATATATATGTGCAGCAAGGTAACAACAATAATCAATTACTGAATCATTTCTTTTTATTAAATTCTGGACAACCAAAACATACGCATGTACAATCTATCATATATAAACCTTGATGAATTTTAGAATCACTTTCTCCTTTCCATGTCGACTTATCTACCCCTTGGCAAACTAGAGATGATGAAAGAGGTCATTGACAGAAATAAACCTAACCCTTAGATTTCGACCGAATGCATAACGAAACCCTTAGGTGAGTTCCGTCTTCAACCAATGAAGAATACAAATTCATGGGGTTACTGTAATTATACAAACTGCAACATTATAAAGTAGAACGACTCTCATAGAGATTAACCCTCTTGCAGAGGGATGGAAACAAACCCAAAGCAGTTAAAGAGTTTCCAATTAAATATAATTTCCACAACCAACTTCAAAATCAAACACCAAACATTGGAAAACAAATCTTTATGAACATAAATACGACTACGCAAGAAAATCATTTACATATCTAGTTATATAAATTAATAAGCTTCAGGTGTAAGTAACAAAGTTCTTATCAAAAGACCAAGACATGACTGAGATATTTATCTCCATCTCTCTGTAAAAGTTACAACCTTAACAAAAGAATAATTACATACAAAACCAACATTTACATCCAGCATCTTAGAGAAACTTTAAAATGTCATTCTCTGAAGTGAAACGTAATTAAAACAGTCCTCCTTATATTAAGGTGCATTACAAATTCAAACTAAATATTTCACCAATTCAACGAGCCATAAACCACATTAGATTAACCTTGAGGAGTCAGGACATGAGTTTCCAACCTGTACCAATTGCAGAGTTGTGAGAATGCATGACCATTGGAAATCCAAAGGATGAACCATAAAGGCATCCCTACTAAATAGTAGTATACCTGCACCAAAATCGTTGGCGAACATTAGCAAACGAAGAAGAAAACTCGAAGTATTTCTATAATTCAGCTAAGAGCTTTTGGAACAAACTAGCATTACCTAAGTTCGATAGGCTGCAGCTTGGTGTCATCCAACTATATATCACATACCTTTCAAGGTTAGAAAAATGTATAGAAGGTAGAACTATAAATCACTGTAAGAAAGAAGTATAAACCACTGCAAGAGCTTTTTCTTAATTAAGAGATTTCCTGTTTCATACAACAGAAGAAGATCACCATTCCTCGCAGCGTGGGAAGAGTTGGATGCCAAACCTAGCCAACAAAGGGATGTATCAACCCTAAGCGCTCGAATATCTCCCAATGAAAACAGAGTATGAACGAAACAGCGAACTAAAACCACAAAAAGAAAGAGTTTAGGTCTACCTCCCTGCAGCAGACGAACTGACGAAGCCATAAAGCATGGATGCCAAGACAAAACCACAGAGAAACTAGAAGTGAAAGTTTGCAGAGCAACCAAAACCCTCAACCTTGGATTGCAAATGAGCTATGTACTGGTGGGATGAGGGGTGTTGGGTAGTTGGATAAGCGTGGAGCCCTCACCACCGTCAGATACCTCTAACCTGATCAACGAGCGAGATTCACACCACCTATCGCAGCGAGACCATAATGGAGGACAACTGCCAACTGCGTAATTGTCGTAGATCGAGCCACGTGGAGTCATGTACATCTGGCATTGATTCCCAAGGTAGGTAATAGTCCTTCTGCCTCGTGGAAGGCCATACGAGCCCTCACGATATGGTAGAGCCAACTGTGGGCAGTAATGCCAAAATTAATTAACAAGACATCCTTTTGGAACTGTGCTTGCCTCCGTGGCACATATATATATTAAGTTATATATCAATTATGCTATGAAATAACATATGTTTAATGGGTAGTAATAATTTTATTTATTTATTTATGTATTATGGTTACATGGATGTTACAAATGGTATCAGAGCCTCAGGTTTGAACACTGAGACTCTTGGGGAAATTATATACATGTAAACAATGAATGTGATCTCTGTAATTTAACTAAGTGAATCTATATGTGAACACAGAGATCGCTTCCACTCAAAAAGGGGCAAAATGCAGAGGAGCCTAGGACCACCCAATTCGCAGGAACAAATTATGTGAATGCTAATCCGGATATTTCGATTCAGCTAGGCGAAGAGTCTCATTAAGCTAACACAGTCTTACTTGAAACTGTGCAACAACTTCGTGCAGAAATGACCAATTTAATAACTGACAACAAAAGACTCCGTCTAGAACAGGAGAAGATCCTAAGGAGTCTGTCCAATCGACAAAATCAACGACACCCATACCCCAATGCTGAAGATAGGGAGAAGACCCCAACAACTCAGCACGAAGAGGAAAATGCAGAGTCAGCCGAAAAACATGGGAAGGATGAAAAAGGGTGCTCGGACAATGTCTTCGACCAGCGTAAGACAAAGAAACAGAAATATGAATTACAAGGAGAATTTAAAAAGATTAAACCATCACTTTTTGAAGGAGAATATTAGGAGGCAGCAGAATCTTGGCTCATTGATATGAGCAAATATTTTCAAGTTTACGAATACATAAATAAATTGAAAGCTCGATTGGCAGTTTATCAGCTAAGAGGTAAGGCTACTCTTTAGTGGGAAGAGATTAAATTAGCGAGAAAAAATGATGAGGATTAGGTTACCTAGAATGAATTTCAAAAACATTTTAAAGACAAGTATTTAACTGAACATTACTATGACGAAAAAGCTAAGGAATTCCACGAGTTAAGATTGGGAACCTTAACCATGGATGAATATGTGGCCCGGTTTACCTCCCAACTGTGCTATGTGCCTTATATGCAAGAAGAAAAGGCTAAGATCCAACGTTTTATCAGCATCTTACCCAATTTTATGAAGGAAAAACTTGAATTTGACTACCCCAAAACGATGGATGATGCAGTATGGAAGGCCTGCATCTGTTATCAGCAGATCAAACATAAAAATGATGGAGATAAAGGAGGGTTGAATAAGAAAGGAATAAGTCTGATTTCAAATAGACATCCAAAACTTTCTAACAACATAAATTTCCAGCAACATCCTTTCAGTAAATTCCCAACAAGGAACCAACCCAAGAATGCTTATTCAGAACATAGACGGGCAGAAGGAACCAATAAATTTAGTAATGATCAACCGTCAAAACTCCCGCTACAATGTTGGGGATGCGGAGAACCACACTACTACAAAAATTTCCCACATAAAGCAAGAACATAACAGCTGGCAAACATGCAGGAAGCATCCACAGTCGGAGAAGTAGCGAGGAGCAGGGACCAGAATTAATGCTTCCCTAGATGATTACCAAGCAGAATATCAACCCACCATGATTGGATGTGAAGGTATGATTGCTAAGAAACCTGTTTCGATTTTGTTTGATCTTGGTGCTAGCTTAAGTTATGTTAGTCCTAAAGTGGTAGAAAAGTGTCAACTGCAGAGCTGTAAATTTCCGAAACCATGGCTAGTTCAGTTAGCCACTGGGGCAAAAATAAAGGTAGCCACCAAAACATAAAAATGTCCCATAGTAATCTCAGGATAACCCATTCACATGAACCTTAACATTCTTCCTTTGGGTTCATACGACATTTTCATCAGAATGGACTCGTCAGAAAAATGTTGGTCCTTGGTTGATTGCAAACAAAAAACTATCATTTTTATTTCATAATCGGGACAAACAAGGGAACTACAAGGAATCAAGACCAATACAAAGCTACGCCCTATCACTGCTAGTTAGTTAGGAAAACGTATTAGGAAGGTTTTTCAAATTGTTATTGTTCAAGTGGGATTTACCAACGCCAAGAATAAAATGACCTCTTTGGATAATATTCCTGTCATTCAAGAATTTGCTGATGTTTTTCCTGAATCTATCCCTGGACTACCACCCAAGCAGGATATTGACTTCACCATTGAATTGATTCCAGGTGCAACCACGGTATCCAAGGCCCCTTATCGCATGAGCATACTTGAGTTGATAGAACTCAAGATGCAGCTTCAAGAGCTTTTGGATAAGAAATACATTTGCCCTAGTATGTCCCCTTGGGGAGCCCCCGTACTATTTGTACGGAAGAAGGATGGAACATTGAGACTGTGTATCAATTATCGTTAGTTAAATAAGTTGACAATCAAGAATAAGTATTCATTGCCACGTATTGATGATCTATTCGATCAAGTGTAGGGAGCCAAAGTATTTTCAAAAATGGACCTAAGGTCAGGCTATCATCAAATAAGGATAAAGGAGGAAGACATTTATAAAACTAAATTCTGAACCCATTATTGTCATATGATTTCGTAGTGTTTCCATTTGGCCTTACAAATTCCCCATGTACCTTTATGATTTTGATGTATGGTATTTTCCAGCCTTACCTTGATAAGTTTATACTAATTTTTATTGACAATATTTTGATATACTTAAAAAATCAAGAAGAGCACAAAGAACAATTGAGAATTGTGTTGTAGAATTTACGAGAGAACTAGTTATATGCCAAATTTAGTAAGTGCGACTTTTTCATAGATCAGATCCAATACTTGGGTCACGTCATATCAGCAGAAGGAATAGTGGTCGACCCAGAAAAGTTCAAAACCATCATGGAATGGACTGCCCCAAAGAATGTCGTTGATATCAAATCCTTCCTGGGTTTTTCCGGGAACTACTGTTGGTTCATTGAAGGATTTTAAAAAATTGCCTTTCTTAATGACCTCCTTACAGAAAAATGGGCGTATCTTTCAATGGACAATAGAATGTGAGAAAAGTTTTGAAAAATTTAAAAACCTACTTACCATTGCACCCATGCTAAAGGTAGCAAATCCGGAAAAGTATTTTGTGGTTTGCACTAATGCAAGTAAAGAGGGTGTTGGTGGAGTGCTAACACAAGAAGGAAAAGTTATTGCTTATGAATCATGGAAATTGAAAGATTATGAACAATGATATTCTGCCTATGACCTTGAATTAACAGCGGTAGTACATGCACTTAAAATGTGGCGACATTACTTGTTGGGGAAGAAATTTTTGCTGCTAACGAATCACAGCAGCCTTACTAACTTTTTCAACTAGTCTAGCTTAAATTTTCAACAAGTCAGGTGGACGACATTCTTAAGTGAGTTTGATTTTGAGATGAAAAACCTTAAGGGGAAGGAAAATCGAGTTTTTGATGCATTGAGTAGGAAGGTACATTGTATTTATGAAGTTTAGATCAGCCAAGCATGCTCCAACATTCCAGAAATTATGAAGGAGACATCGGTCAAAGATATTGAATACACTTTTCTTTGGCAACAAACAAAGGAAGCTCTGTTAAAAGGAGAAAAATCAGATTTCGAAATAAGTCTTGATAACCTCCTTACCTTTAAAAACATAATCCATATTCCCAACCAGAGCTTTGTTAAACAATTAATAATGGATGAGTTTCATAGCAAACCATGTGCGGGCCACCCAGGTTACTATAAACTTTTAAAAGCCATCAAAAAGGGTATTTTTGGCCTGAATTAAGGAAGGACGTTGGTGAGTACTTGTCCAAATGCTTGGAGTGTCAATTAGTGAAGGTGGAACATCAACATCCCGCTGGTGTGTTACAACCACTGCCCATTCCAGAATGGAAATGGGAGACCATATCATTGGACTTCATCACTGGTCTACCTTGCACCAAGAAGCAACATGATTCCATCATGGTTGTAGTTGACAAATTAGTAAAACCGTGCACTTCATACCTGTGAAGTCCATTTACAAAACAATGGAAATCGCAGACATATTTATGAAGGAAATTTTTTCACCTGCATGGAATACCCAAGGTGGTAATATCAGACTGGGATGTCAAATTTACATCCACGTTATGGAAAACTCTCTTTTTGGGATTGGGTACGCAAATCCAGTTTAGTACAACTTACCATCCCCAAATGGACATACAAACTGAACAGGTGAATCAAGTGTTAGAAGACATGTTACACATGTTTGTGATGCAACAACCACATAAGTGGGAGGATTACCTCCACCTTGTGGAGTTTGCCTACAAAAATGGACATCATGGATCACTGGGCATGAGCCCTTTTGAGGTGTTAAATGGAAGAAAGTGCAGAGTGCCCGTGGACTGGAACAACCCTGTTAATAAACTAGCATTGGGTCCAGACATGCTAGTAGAGATGGAGGAATTTGTCAAGAAGGTTTGTCATAATCGAAGCACTGCCCAGGATAGGAAGAAAATGTATGCAGATAAAAATAGGACGTATAGAGAATTTCAACTGGGAGATCATGTGTATCTGAGAGTAAAACCCCAAAAAAGTTCCTTACAATGGAGGGGTTGAAGTTAGCACCCCGGTACTGTGGACCTTTTAAAGTTTTGGAACGAATCAGATCAGTAGCCTATAAACTTGGATTACCAAGCCACATATGGGTCCACAACGTTTTTCAAGTCTCGTTGTTAAGAAAATATGTGTACAACCAACAACATATAATAAATTGGGAAAATATTTAGGTAATGATCTAAAATAATATATGTTGTTTATTTTAATTTGTTTGAGAGAATTATGACTATGAATTTCGTCTTTCAGGTCAAACAGGAAGGAGAGATTCTGGTAGAACCTCTTCGTATTTTCGATCGGAGAGAAACCACCTTGCGGAAGCGAGTCATCACCCAAGTTAAAGTGAAGTGGAAGCACTTTGGCCCAGATGAGGCCACTTGGGAAGAAGAGGGATTTATGCAAGAATCTTATCCGACGTTTTTTTATTGAATTAAAAGGAGAGAAGAAGAGAACACCAACGATGGTGTTCCTCTCAAGGGGGGGGGGAGATGTAATGCCCCATGCTCCAAGAAAGATTTACTGTGCTTATTTAACTCAACTTTATGATTTACTACATTTATTTTACTTTGTGACATTGAATTAGGCTGGAAAGCTAGATAACAAGTTGTTACCTAATTATGATTAATTAGGAATTCATACATGATAATATAATATAATTGTTTTCCTTAATTAAAATAAATAGTTAATTAAGAAACAATTACACCCCTGCCCTGAAAAGGGAAAGAAGGAGAGGAAGAGGACTATCCTTGAGCTAGAAGATAGAGAAATGAGTGGGAAGTTACTCATTTTACAATCAACTTAGTGCAGGATTTGAGGCTAGACCATGGAGCCCTGAGGCCCAAGGCACGACTGTAACTAGATATAATCCAGGTGTGGAACAGAGAAAGTGCTCAAGGGAGGGCCTAAACATAGTCGCCTAGCTCGAAGCTGGGAGGAGTGGCTTTCCAGACAAAGCTAGATCGACCCATTTACAAATTTGGAACATATAAGTAATATAGTATGTAACTACAGGATGGTATTACATTATGAGAAATTATTTATTCCTATGAGTAGGAATTAAACAGTAATATTTAGTGATAGAAATGCATTAGCAAAATAGTAGATTTAGTGATAATTATACATTAGTAAACAGTTATGCTCAGTGGAATAAATATGAACTAGCATTCAAAAATATCACACCAAACGAGCATGAAATCTCTCTTACTCAGTTTTACTTTTCATAGATTACATATATATAAATGTGCGGCAAGGTAACAAGAATAATCAGTTACTGAATCCTTTCTTTTTACTAAATTCTGGACAAGCAAAACATACGTATGTACAATCTATCATATATAATCCTTGATGAATTTCAGAATCCCTTTTTCCTTTCCATGTCGATTTTTCTACCCCTTGGCAGGCTAGAGACGGCGAAAGAGGCCGTTGAAAGAAATAAACCTAATCCTTAGATTTCGATTGAATGCATAATGAAACCTGAAGGTGACTTTCGGCTTCAACCAATGAATAATATAGATTCATGGGGTTACTGTAGTTATACAAACCACAACATTATAAAGTAGAACAACTCTGAGAGAGATTAACCCTCTTGCATAGGGATGGCAACAAACCCAAAACAGTTAAAGAGTTTGAAATTAAATATAATTTCCACAACCAACTTTGAAATCAAACACCAAACATCGGAAAACAAATCTTTATGTACATAAATACGACTGCGCAAGAAAATCATATACATATCCAGTTATATAAATTACTAAGCTTCACGCATAAGTAACAAAGTTTTTATCAAAAGAACCAAGACATGGTCAAGAGATTTATCTTTGTCTCTCCGTAAAAGTTATGGCCTTAACAAAAGAATAATTACATACAAAACCGACATTTACATCCAACAGCGTACAAAAACTTAAATATGTCATTCTCCAAAGTGCAACATAATTAAAACAGTCCTCCTTATATTAAGGTGCATTGCAAATTCAAACTAAATGTTTCACCAATTCAACGAGTCATAAATCGCATCAGATTAACCTTGAGGATTCAAGACATTAGTTACCAACCTGTAACAATTGTAGAGTTGTGAGAATGCACGACTGCTGAAAATCCAAAGGATGAACCATAAAGGTATCCCTACTAAATAGTAGTATACCTGCAACAAAATCATTGGCGGACATTAGAAAATGGACAAGAAAACCTGAAGTATTTCTACAATTAAGCTAAGAGCTCTTGGAACAAACAAGCCTTACCTAAGTTCGATAGGCCACAGCTTGGTGTCGTCCAGCTGCATATCACATACCTTCCAAGGTTAGAAAATGTATATAAGGTAGAAGTATAAATCATTGTAAGAAAGAAGTATAAACCACTGCAAGAGATTTTTCTTAGTTAAGATCTTACCTGTTTCATACAACGGAAGAACATCTCCATTCCTCGCAGCGCAGGAAGAGTTGGATGCCAAACCTAGCCAGCAAAGGGATTTATCAACCCTAAGCACTGGAATGGCTCCCAATGAATACAGAGTATGACCAAAATAGTGAACTGAAACCACATAAAGAAATATTTCGGGGTTACCTCCCTATAGAAGATGAATCGACAAAACCATAAAGCTTGGAAGCCAAGACAAAGAACCGCAAAGAAACCAGAAGTGAAAGGTTGCAGAGTAACCAAAACCCTCAAACCTGGATTGCAAATGAGCTATGTACCGGTGGGAGGAGGGGTGTTGGGTAGTTGGATAAGCTTGGATCCCTCGCCACCATCGGATACCTCTAACCTAATCAACGGGCAAGATTCACACCACCTGTCGCAGCCAGAGTAGAACGGAGGACAACTTCCCACTGTGTAATCATCCGAGATCGAGCCGCATGGAGTCATGTATAGTCGGCATTGATTCCCAAGGCAGGTAATAGTTCTTCTGCCTCGTAGAAGGCCATACGAGACCTCACGATATGGCAGAGCCAAGTGTGGGTAGTAATGCCAAAATTAATTAACAAGACGTGGTTTTGGAACCGCGTCTCCCTCCGTGGCACATATATATATTACGTTATATATCAATTATGGTATGAAATAACATATGTTTAATGGGTAGTAATACATTTTTTATTTGTTTATGTATTATGGTTACATGGATGTTACAGATTGTGTGTAGAGAGGAAATCATGTTATCTAATGTGTTATGTAATGTACACTTTCATTAAATTTGAACTAATTGTTTTTTAATTGACTTATCATTTGATGGGTTTACTGATGGTGGTTTAGAAGCCCATGATATTTGTCAATGGTATTTGTTATGATAGCATATTTAGGAAATCCATTATGGAATGCACAAGTATTAGAGGATGATGCCTCGGTAGATCTGGATTTAAGATAGTTCTAGGTTGGTATATAGATAAATAGATAGTTAAGTTTATAATAAATATATAATAATGTTACTTTAAAAATAAATATCTATCATAAATAAAATACTTTTATTTTCACATTTATTTTACATCAACTATATAGTGAGATAAAGTAACTAAAATCTAAAAAAAAATGGTAGAGATGTGTAATTTTACATAACTTAATGAAAACATTTTAAATATGTGAAAATAAAATAAAAATAACCATATAATTTGTTTTAAAAGGACCCATCATATTGAATCATGGTTTTAAGAATCCATGATATTGACCCATGGTATTCATGTGGAATATAACATATTTCTGGGGGAAATTAAACTAGCCTAGATTCATCTTAGTTTGATGTCATATTTAGTTGCATGATGGTGTTGAATCCATGCAGTCTATAAAGGTAAAACATTTTTATTGATATGTTCGGAGGTGAGGGAAATATTAGCAAAAATTTAATTATTATATTTTATCTAATATTTTTGCTTATTGTTGACAGTGTTGGACTCGCCAACATTCAGGGGATCTCCTCAGTATGATGTCCCAACTAGACCTCACAATGTTTGCTGTAGGAGTCCCATCTGGTATGATGGTCCAGTTGCCATTATCTTAAAGATATGCCTTAGCTCTTGCTTGTCAGCACATGAGAATGGTATGTCTTCAAAAAACAAGGTTCGTGTGCTTGGTGAGTGCTTAGTGTTGCTTGTATCAAAGTCCTTTCACTGCAGAGGGAAAGGGTGAGAGTGAGTCTCAAGTCGAAAGGGAATAGTTCGAACTCTGTTAGAGACACAAAACACAGTAGGATCTGTGCAGCTTCTGGTGGAGTAGTCCACATGGATGCAGCAGCCACAAATGTAAAGGTGAACATATATCACATACAACACCTAGCGGAGTAATCCACACAAGTGCGACGATCGTTATAACAAGTTTACAAGAATGGATATGTCGAGTGTCTAGCAGAATAGTCCACACGGACGAGACAACGTTAACAAATAATACAACAGATTTCCAACAACATATCCACTAAAACAACTGAAATATTTCAACTATCTTAGTACAGGTTAAAGCAACATGCATTACAAGGGACCAAAGAATAGTCTTACAAACGAATACAATACATGTGTGAAAACGAGTTAGCATGTTAACAGGCTTCTGAATTTAGCAAAAAATCCAAGACACATCCATACACCATACATCACTAACCCTGATAGTGGGGCGTTGGAGCCACTGTTGATTATTTTCCTGATCCAACGACTGATGTCTTTTCCCGCTCAATCAAACTTGCACGACACTCCTTCTTCGTTGATCTACGCTTAGTGGATCCGACGGTCCACAATGATTTCGGGTGGACAAGTAGCACGGGATTAACTGCCTGATAAAGTGGTTTCCTCTCTCTTCCTCGCTGCTACATGTCACTCGGTTAGTGGAATAGGGTGACTACCCTCTAATACCACTTACCACTTCTTTGCCACCTGAAATCCACTTAAGGTTTTGAGAAACTACCTCTTGCGCCGATTATCTTCCACACTCTTCAAACATGTGATGATCGTCGATCTATGACATCCAATGAATCTCATGCATCATTTCTCTAACCTCCTCTTGGACTTGATCTCTCCTGCGATTAATGTATTTACGCCTTTCTCAGGTTTTCCTCTGCCACACTCTGTTTAACACACGACACAACTCATAATGGTTAACTCATTTATCAATGGATCACCATCGATCCTCATAGTGATCGATGGTAGATCAATAATCTACTAACACTAGATTCAAGCCATCATCGCATATATACACAGATAACTCAAAAAGGCCTTATTACATAACCACACTCGGAAATCCACACAACACACATCTATTCATTATACACGGTATGATTACATCCTAAGGCATTTCAGCCTTAGTCACATTTCTCCTCTCGACTACATTTTGATCATTTTGGTTTACACAAATTTCTATTTGTCACTCTGTATCCTACTCACACACACAGTCTCTCTTTTTATAAGAGATTACAACAGTCGTGGATCATTTAAGATGCACGATTTCTTCCCAAAATCACTCAAAAAACCCTTAAACTCTCTATACGCGTACATGCAGATTAGATTACATTAAATAAGTCTTCTAGAGACTTTATCCATTCCATAAAACTAGCTTTGTTTTAATAGAATTTGTCCCCTGTTTTGCTCTGATGGTTCACGTCCTCCTTGTTCTGCTTTGGATTCCTTCTTTAATGAAGAGTGTCGAATGCTCCTGCATCACATAACCAGCAAACGACTTAGGAGGACCCTGGTTTGGGGCATCAATTTTACCCTTGCCTTTTCCTTTCTTCTTACCTTTCAAGGATTTGTCCACTGCAGTAGACTGAAAAGCGTGGACCTCTGAGGTTTTACCAGGGCCAAGTGGATTATGAGAAGACTCATTGGAAGCAGTGTTGGAGACTGGCTTTTGTTTGGAAGAAGATTTTGCAAGGGTCTGTGTTACTGAACCAATTACTCTGTCGACATGAGGTGTAGCAGGAGACTTAGATGACATTATATCAGATGATGGTCTAGGTGCGTCAGGTAACACGTCATATAACATGCCAAACTATGAATAGACAAGGTCTAGATACTGGGCACATGCGATAGCTTGTTCCTCGGTGACACATCCTCCCATAGCTATGTCCTCGGAAATTTTGTTGATGAAGGATTTGGTGAACCATTCAGTCAACCACTGATCAGTGATATTGAAGTTAATTAGGCGATGCCTACACCTCCTTTCATGGATATGATCAGAGATGTGGGTCGATGTGTCTTGCTTGAGCGATGTTAGCAGGTGGGTGCCAGTTTCATAGCGAACTGGCAATTGGAAATGTGTGAGAAAGGTCATGGAAAGGATGTTAAAGTCATGATAGGTATTTCGAGGTAGCTTGATATACGACTTAGCTGTAGCACCTATAAGAGTTCGTTGGAAAAGATGAAGACGAATGGAATCATCAACGTAAGAATTCAAGGAGCACCAGAGGTGATATGTCATCACATGGACTTATGGATCCTCTTTTTCTTTTCCTTCAAACTTTGGACAATCACTTAGAATCTTGGAATGGATCGGAGGCCAATATGGCGAATGAAGAATTGGATCATTTGTGAGTTGAGACACATATGGCAAGTCTAGTGTAGCCAAGAATGGAAATTGAGTATTAAAAGGCATTGGAGGTCGATAAGTGGGTCAAACTGGAGGAGCCCATACCTACTGGTAAGGATTTTATCCCCATAGTGGAGCTTTTTGTCAATAGGGCATTTTATTTTGCCCCCACTGTAAGTTACCTTTCCCATAGGGTGGATTTTGACCTTGAAAGCCTTAAAATTGTCCAGTCATAGGTTGTTGATAAGTAGCATTCAGGTTAAAAGGTTGTCGAGCCTGCTGACCTTGCACATATGGATGTTGCACCTGCTATCCTTAGACATACATGTTCTAAACTTGTCGCCCCTGGTCATAAGGATTTAAGACCTACTGCCCTTAGACATAAGGATTTTGCACTTGCTTCCCTTGGACATTAGGATTTTGGGCCTGCTATTGTAGGACTTGACCCTGACCTTGTCCTTGCAAGGGTTGCCCCTGTTGATATGATTACAAGGGTTGCTGCTACCCAGGTTGGCCCTGCTGCTGCAAGGGTTGACCTTGTAGTTGCAGAGGTTGGCCTTGCAAAGATATAGGTTGGGAGTTTTGCTAAATATACTAGATCTGTGGCTGCATGGTTTGCTGCAACTGTTGCAAGGGTTAACATTGTGGTTGTTGCAGTTGTCCTTGTTGCGGCATTACCTACCCATGCTGCAACAAAGGTTTCCCTTGTTGTTGCAGAGGTTGTCCTTGCTGCTGCAAGGGTACTTGAACAGTTCCCAGATTGATACCTTTGAAAATTTTCGAACTATTTCTCGCCATAGCCACTGGGAATGGTGGATGGACCAGGCTGAACATACTATCCAGGATGAAGGATGTAAGGCAGATTGACCATTCCTTGAGAACCATATGGAACATAAGGATTTTGGTACTGAACCTGAGCCTCATAAGGCTGTTGATACTAGAAATTGCTTGAACCAAATGGACCAACAGGATTTTGAACCTATTGGTACTGAACATTGCTTGATCCAGCAGCACTAGAAGGGTGTTGAATAGCACCAGAGGAAGTCTAGTTCATCCCAACCATGTGAGCTTGTGAGCCAGTCATGTTGGTTGTGCCTGACACCATAGAAACATTCATATGTTTCCCCACAGGTAGCATAGCCTATCCACTTATTGGAGGGATTTACTAATAGAGAGAGACATGAATCGAGATCGTTGGTTGAACTAGATGGGTTACTTTAACCGATGAAACAAGAGGATTTAGAATGGTGGGTCACACTGTGACTAAAGCGACTGCAAAAATCACTGTGTGTTGGGAGGTTAGGTTCTAAATGAATAGACCTGTGGTAGGCATAGTGCCAGATGCCCAAACAGGCTTATGATAGAGCGACGAGGCACTAGGTGTGCTTGAGACCAATTGTGCTAAAGTCATATAATTAGGTGGAAAATCTCAATAAACATTGATGGTAATGCTTCCTGTGTAGGGGAAACCTTCAAGTGGAAAAGGATATTCTTCCTCTTTAATAGTGTGTGGACTGGAGATCTTCAAGTGACCTAGAGAGGAGGTTGGATTTTTTCCCTCGGATTCCATAGGTGGAAACAAGTGACGAAGAACGACCGAAGATGTTTGAGGGGATAATTCCAAAGGAATACCTGACTGATCGTACAGAATGTATGGATGCTATGGTGATATCACAATAGGATTAAACAAAGGATTCAGAGGATAAACAACCAGTCCAAGTTGACCTTCAGTAGTCAGCGAACTCTTAGGAGTCTATAGAGGATTGTCCGAAGATTCCGAGCCAATATCAGAAAATGACCCAATATCTGAGGGAGGTGGAGGAAGAGATGACAAAGGTTGAATGCTCAGAAAAATTTTGATTTCAGCACCTTGGTCCTCAAGTGACTGTGGTAAGTCAGGAAATGGCAACTTAGACAATCTTTCAGAATGAGGAGATGAAGAGGAACTAGGTGAACCAGATGATTTAGCCATGATGACTCTGTCTCAAATAATAGGAAAAGAGAGATAAATTTTAAGGCTTTAAAATGCACTTCAAGTAATACTCATGATTTGGTCTAGGAAAGACTAACAAGGATGTTATGAGATCATGGGCAACATTTTTTTAAGACACATAAACAAATTGGTGCTCTTTCATGTTTTAAGAGTCAAGAAAGAAACAAATATGACTATCACTTTCGATTTGAAATGAGCTCGAAAGGACAAGCACTCAGAGGATATTTTAAGTTTAATGAGTCAAAAATATCAAATGAATACTTAGGATGATATAGGAAAAAAGGATTACCAGGTAACCGTGAACTGCAGAATACCTCTCGGCGAATCGAGAAGTATGGATAGGCAATCTCCCTGAATGTTTTGTTCAGTGTATCATGTTTATAAGGTGGTAGTCTCAAATTCTTATGGATAAAGGATTGTAACCTAATTGGATCTCCCTTTATATACGCGACGGTACGAGGAGTACAAGTGTGTACTAGCGTTGTCTAGTGCTGAAGCTAACGATAACTACTAGGTTTAAAGACATCAGAACACTTCTCTAGCCTAGACCTTCTAGATGTGATCGTTAGGTTTCAAATGCGCCTTAGGTTAATTGAGTTCATTTTAACATTTATCTTTAATTATGTCTTGTTTTTTCAGGCCTTAGCGATGTGACTCGAAAAGTCCTATATGCGGTTAAATGAGACAAGACTCTTTCAATTCAATGAATTGATTACAATAGAGAGAGTAGAAAACACAATCAAATACAAACAATCAAGCAACTGAAAGCAAAATGATTTTTTCACTACTTTACATTTTGAAAATAAACTAATGAAAAACACTTTCCAATTCCTATTTTCCTAATAAGTGCACTTCAAGCAGTCCTTTCACAAGTAAAGAGAATTCCTTTTTCTTTTCAAATGCAAATGCAACTCTAGTCGTCAATGATGCTAACTAATGTAACACATTGATGCAACAAACTGGAATTATGTAATTTTCATGAAATGACAAAATGAATCTTTCATAAAACACTTCAATGAAAAAGTTTTCGAGACAATCAATCCTCAAGCAAATGAAAAGACACAAAATATTTTTTCTTCTAAACCAATGACACAATGACTCTATCAAAAACAAGACAAACAATGTGATCTATGCTAGAAAAGGGACGTTGAAGAAAAGGAAACCTTTCAAACTTGTGTGATGGAGATCAAAGCAGCAAGATGACTACAAATGAAATGTGAGTAAATTCACCAATCACTTGACTCGCTGAGTTCACAATCAGCTGAATGGATGAAAACCTAGATGCCCTAGGGCCACCAACCATCCAAGGACTCAATAAATCAAGTAAAAAGAAGGAAAATGAACAAGCACATAAACCAAACCAAATGAAGCTTTCCAGTCATGGAGAAGACAACCTAAGCAAGCTTAGAGGCAAAAATCAAGAGAGTAAGACACACTGGTAAAGATCTAGGGCAAACTTTAATATTTACATACATGCATCGGCGTGACTGCCAAACTAACAACAAGCACTAGATGGGCGTCGACATGACTGTTTCTAAGCAATTCGCATTGATTGGTGTGACTGCTAAGAAAATAAACACGCTGACCGAGGATGCAAGGAAAAAATAAAAAGTTTATAAGGCTTAGAAAAGACTTACTATTGTAAATTTCAAACCCGGAGCAATAAACCAGGTAAAGTAGGTAGGACTAAAGGGAAATAGTGATACTTGAAAATTTCACACAAAACCATGAAATTACATACAACCAAACATAAGGATTGGATCCCCAGTGGAGTCACCAATTTGAGGTGTAGGTAAATTCTAAGTGCGGATTGTTCTAGCTCAAGGGAGTGGTCTAGCCATAAACAAAAAATCTATGGAAGATCTCCTTAGGCCAGAATCAAATAAGAGGGCTTACCCCTTAGTACGCTATTCCGCTTGATGACGATATTTCTTCCTCACTCCAGCTATCTTCCATTTCCTTCCTTCAAACACATGAAACAAGTAAACAACAACAAACAACAAACACGATAACATACAAATTGCATTCAGCCTACTTAACATGTCAAGAAACATTAAGACATAAATATGTGAGATGAAATTTCATGTAGGAAATCAATTGATAGTTGCATCTATATTAGTTTAAGAAGAGATTACAACCAATGTCTTGACGTTGTTGTTCTCCTCCGACATATCCTTGTTCCCACACACTTCTTCTGGCATCTCATGGATAGCCTCAACAATGGTAGTCTCAAGTATCTTCCCTTTAGTCTTCACACCAAACCAAATTCATAATTCTCCCTTAAACACAAACTAGAAAGCTACAAACTATGGTTAACTTGTTGATTACTCCAAAATCAAAACTTTAGCCAGAAATTAATTGGGACTAAAAGCTAGCTTGTGCTTGGGAAAAGAGAGGTTTATATAGCTTGGATTGAGGGGAGATGGTTCCTCTTCTCATGGGATAAGGCCTTGTCTCTTGGATTAGTTCCATCCTAATAGGGGAAAGGAGCCCAAACTGACCTCCTCCACTCCATCCAGCCTAACCATTTACTAGACTTTTGTTACGAAGCTTCTAGAGCTAGAAGCTTCGGCTCCATATCTAAAAAACTTTCCAAAAGAGGATCAGCGTGACTGAGAAAGGGATCAATTGATCCGATCGGCACTAGGGACAGTCGTAATCCCTGCATATCGGTGCGAGGAGGACACGGGTCATTAGCGTCGGTCTTGTAAAATGGGATAAACAGAATAATTTTGGTAAATTATGCAAAAGGGAATTGTTTTTCTCATGAAGAGGGACACAATGGGGGTTTCTTCATGATAGGAAAGCATGTCAGGTACACTGTAGAGGTCCTCCAGGATCGTAGACGAGGAGTACAGGGACAATGACAAAATGTTGTGTAACAAGGCACAATGACATTTATAGGATATTAGATTACTACTTCTGAGACAGAGAGGAAATAAAGGGAGGGCGAACATGGCAAAGATAATGTAAGACGAGCGGAGGGAGAGTATATATTGTTGCGTAGCAGGCCACATCAGGGGAGAGAACATTAGCATTTCACGAGAAGCTTGAGTAGCTTCCATTCGCTTGATAGACGTAGACTAACTATCTTATATGTTTTTGGGGATTTCCTTGGATTTCCTAATCTTCTGAGTTCTAACCTTTCGAGCTGAAGTGATTGTTGCCACCTTGATGTTCTAGTCTTGAGTGATATTCTCTACACATTGAGGTGAGAGATCCTATGGTATCGGTTTGTAAGAAATCTCATTATCAATTCTAGATTCTCCCATAGGATAGTTGATAGCTATATTAGCCTGCAAGTCGACGGTACGATTATTTTCTCTAAGGATCTGCTTGAAGGTGACTTCACCTAGAAACTGCAATTTTTTTCCCACCCTTTTTGTTATTTGACTCAGAGCCTTATTCTTGGGGTTTCTTCTTTCCACCATCGACTGGATTATTTTTGAAGAGCCCCCCATTATGATTGGATTCTTCATACTTTGTTGCCTTAAGATTTTCGTTCCCAATAAGAGGCCATATGCTTATGCCCTGTTGTTGGATACTTCTCCTAATCCCCATTCATAAGTAATAGGATTTTTCCCTCTTGGATCGAAAAGTATACCTCCTACTCCAGCCTTGCCTGGGTTGGACTTAGAAGCACCATCAAACAGTAAGAAGGGCCTATTTAAGTTTTTTGTCCATGTTTTGAATTCCTCTTTTTTAATTCTGATTTTTCGATTTTGCATGTTGTTAGGAGATCAGATGATTTTTATTTTTTGTTGCTTTATCATCATGAATTCAACCCAGACTCTTTCCTCTTTCTGCGTGTGTTTGAAATATGTTGCTTTAGATCCTTTAGAGTTGATGAATTTAGATGGAATGCTCCGAGTTTTAGCCAGGATTTTTCTGGTGTTTGGGGTTTGATCATTAAAGATCCTCTGGTTTCTTGCTAACCAAATTTTCCAGCACATAAATAAGTGAAAACTTAACCAATATCTTTTTACTGTTTCTTTATTTTTGAAATAAAATGGGTATTGTTTCCCCCAGGTTGATAAAATTTCATGTAAAGGTAGCGATTGTAGAAAACTAACTCCAAGGGACTAACTAGTTCTTGCCAGCAGAACCTAGCAATAGGGAACCCCACAAAGAGATCTTGAATATTTTCTTCACTCCCTTGACACATAGCATAACGTTATGGACCTTCATAAACTTTCTTTTTAAGATTATCAGCATTCAGAATTTTTCCTTTAAGCAGAGTCCACATGAAAACTTTGATTTTTGGGAGTGTTTCAATTTTCCATGCCTCCCTCCAGTAATCCCAGTCTTGATGTCCATGCTAATGTAAAGTAGCATATCCAGATTTGACTGATAAATCCCCTCCATCTGGATCCCAATGAAGAGAATCTTTTGATTCCAAATTTAGAGGAGTAGCCCCCTTAAGATGAGAGATTAGGGACTTTCACCGAGGGACAAGGCCATGAGGGAGGTTGAGAATCCTCCAATCCCCCCATTCTCCATCTCTCCAAAGAGAAATGTCATCCAAAGTAATGATTCCTTTTGTTTTCATCCATCTTCTCAAATCCTAAATATTTTCTTGACAGGCTATAGGCTGATTTCGCATTATTTTTTCCTTCCATATTTTGGTGAGCTTACCATTCCCAAGGATCTTGGAAGAGTTTTCTTTGATAAGTGAAACAATTTTTTTAATCAGATTCCAGACCTGGGTGCAGGGCCTGATTGGATAATCTTTTCCCAATAAGTGGGTTCTATTGTGGTTCATGTATTTTTCTTCTAGATTTTGCTTCCACCAGCTGCTCTCTCCTGTTATAAATCTCCATGTTATTTTTTCTCCTAAAGCCAAGTTAATTATCCCTGGAAGTCTTATTGCCAACGCACCTTTCTCATATGGTAGAGTTGCTTCATCCCATTTTAGAAGGTTGTGCTTCTTTGTCTCTACTTTACTTCCTTGCCATATGAACCCCCTGATTACTAGCTCAATTTGTTTGTGTATACTTCTTGGGGCTAGTATTGTTTCATACTGATAAATTGGGAGAGATGTGAGTAAGGCCTTAATTAGTCCCCCCCTTCCTGCCATATTGAGCCATATCATACCACAATTTTACACTTTTTTTCATTTTCTCAATATACATATTCCATATCTCGGTCTTTAAATTTTCTTTTGAGATAGGGAGACCACGATGTTGGAAATGACTCCATTTTTTCAAAAGGGATTTCCAGTATTTATGAGATTTTTTGGAGAGTGTGAGGGCGTGTGTTCCTACCGAAGATTCTGCATTTCTAATTATTTAGTAGTCCTCCAGAAGCTTCCCTAAAACTATTTAGTACCTTTTTTATTCTTCTTGCCATTATACAGGAGGCCCCTCCCATGACCAAGGTGTCATCTGCAAATAGAGAGTGGTTTATGCTTTTTACTTCCAGAGAGATTGAAAATCCTGTGATAGTCCTATCTTGTCTGCATTTCTGAAGATTTCTACTCAGTGAGTCCACCATTATTATATATAAAAAAGGAGAGAGAGGACATCCTTGTCAAAGCCCCGTTGAACTCTGAAAATATTCACTTGGTATTCCATTGACCAATGGTGCAATCCAAGGACCCACAATACAGGCTTTTATTATATCTATTGCCTTCTTTTTAGAAACAAAATCTCTATATAACAACTACAAGGAAACCTAGGTTGACCCTATCAAAAGAATTTTTCATGTTAAGATTGGCAATCATTCCTTTTTCTTTTTTCATAAGACTAGAGTGCAAATCTTCATGAACTACTAGAATGTTGTCAAGGATTTGCCTTTTTGGGAAAAATCCTCCTTGGTTTTCTGATATTATTTCTAGAAGCAATACTTTTATTCTGTTTTCTAGAATCTTTGTTATGATTTTGTAGGAGGAGTTACAAATAGAAATGGGCATGAATCTACTAAATGAATTAGCATTCGACTCTTTTGGAGCAACGGCAACGAAGGAAGAGTTTGTGAATCCTCCAACCTTGAATTTCCCAAAAACATTTATGATCATTCTCATCAAATATTTTTTAATAATGTTCCAGTTTTTTTATAGAAGGAAATAGGAAACCCATCCAGTCTTGGCACCTTATCCGGATGCAAATCCAAAACAGTAGCTGCCACTTCCCTTTCTTCAACTGCTCCTATGAATTCATTGTTTTCTTCTTCACTCATTTTACTGGGAATGTGTTGAAGATAATCTTCATACTCATTATTTGATGCTGGAGATGATAATAGATTTTTGTAATATCTGTAAGCCTGCTTCTTTATTTCCTCTTGAACTCTAACTTCTTTCCCTTCGTTATCTTTTATGTTGTCTATTTCATTTTGATTTATTCTTATCCTGGTCATATTATGGAAGCATGCAGTATTCTTGTCCCTTTCTTTGAGCCATAGACTTCATGATTTTAGGTGCCACTCTTCTTCTTCCTTTCTTTTTTCTCTATACATCTCCCAATACGCTTGTTTTTCTTGCCATATTCTCTCCTGTGTTTCCTCTTGCTGCTCTTTTTCCACTTGGATTCTATCAATTTTTTTCTGTTATTTCTAGCTTTCTTTTTTGTGTTTCTAGTTGATTGATTCTTGCCCAATGTTTCAGCTCTCTCCTCAAGGATTTTAATTTATTTTCCCAAACATAGCTATGAGAGCCAGTAATTGGATTTGTACATACTTCAACAATGAATTTTTTTACTTCTTCATAGTTGTTCCAAGTGGAGCTGAATTTGAAAGGAACTGGACCGAGATTTTCTAACTCCCCAAGTGAGAGCACCATCGGTTTGTGATCCGATGCTATATTATAAATGATTTTGGATTGTATTTTACTGAAGGCAGTTGTAATTTTGTCTTGTATTAGAAATCTATCCAACATTTCCTATATGTTATTTTTCCCAAATTTTGTGTTGCTCCATGTATACTTTACATTGCTAGGAGGCATGTCCATTAATTTTCATGCTTCGAAAATTGATTCTAACATTTCCCTATAAGGATCAACATTGTATATTCCCTTGAATTTCTCCTCTACATTCAATACCAGATTGAGATCTCCTCCTACGATTATGCCTATGATTTGTTCCTGCAAAAAATAATTTTTTAAGGTGGACCAGCAGACTTCCTTATCCCTATAATGATTTTGGGAATAAATATTTATAATACAATATTTCTCTTTTGTTTTTTTGTTTTCCAAGTCTATTTTTATCTAGTGCAACTCGTTTTTTTTACTGAATGAGCTCCCAATTTTCTGCTTTCCATAGTGTGCATATTCCTCCTAAAGCTCTAGTCACTGGAATTGAGGTTCCTTGATAATTTTTTACTTTTCTATATCATTGTTTCTGTTAGTCCTTTACAATTTCCTAGGCTGAGGAGGAGATCGAGAAGGGCAAACTCAAACCACTTTACCTCAGTTGCTAGCCCTACTGAGAAAGAGAGGGATCTCTCAAAGTTTTTTATGTGTGAAATGAATTATAAGCAATAAGTTTTAGGCTAGATATGTATTATTGTTTGTGTGTTGGTGAATTTAGAATTTAGGGTTTGTTGGACTAGGGTTTGGAGCCAGTGATTAGGTCTAGGCTTTAGGAGTGCAGAAACAAATATAGAAAGGATCTAGGTAATAGAAGGCCATGGTGTACTTGGAATATCGTTAATGTAGTATAGAATAGAAAGTTTATAAGAGACTAATGAGCATAAGCAAATTTGAGTTCATTAGCTTTTAGAAGACATAAACACAACTATGAAAACCATATAAATAGAGCTTGAAATCAAGAATATTGTTTATTTAACTACAAGGTATCCATAGAAAGAAGAAAAAACATGTGGATAAAGATGATTTAACCATTAGAAAATAGATAGAAAGAAGAAAAAACATCATGAACTCACTGGGCTAGAGCTCCTTAAAAATAGCTGCAACTGTCTCTCTATTGGCTGAGAAGATCATTACATGCAAGCCTCCTCCACAAAAGTCCAACCCTTCTCTCTGAGAGACAAATGATACATAAAGACTCACTTAGACCACTTCCTCACCTTCAAGATTCAAATTCCTAGGTGGTGGAACTAACTTCAAGATTCTCTCAACCAACAGGCGAGAGTGAGAAGGTGAAACTCAAACAGTTCTTGGAGAGTTTGTTTAGGAGTTTGCTTCCTTAATGAGGCCTATTAAACATCAAAAACAACCTATCATGTACATTTATTCATGCCTACATCACCTATCATCGAAACAGGTGCCATTACATTAAGTGTTTTGACTTTGACCAAGTCAAAATGAAAGCTAGAAAATTTACATAGTGGAATTTACAATTAAAAACACAAGAAATTGCAGAAGCACAGTGCTGACTTTGAGCCCTTTTTCAGGTGTCTTCCTGAGGTCCAAATGAATATATTATAGAATGATCAACTATATTTTCAAGTCTACTTTCCTGAACACCTTGAATTTTTTAAACTTACCCATGGGAAGGCCTTCAAAACTCCATTCTCCAAAGGTCACTCCAGGAGCACAGTGCCTGTCAAAAAACGGTCTAGAAAGCTGATTTTTTGCCACTTTTTTCCATTCTTCTCAAAATATAAGCCTCCTCTGGAAAATCTAAAGAAATGGGTTTTTAGAGGATGCCAAGGGATTTCCAAAAATTCAATTTTTTTCTTGAAATGGGCGCCTAAGGAAAAAGCGCAGCGCTAAGGTGCTACGCTCCTGGAACTGCTGATTTTCTGAATTAGGCCTCAAAATTTGCAAAAAACCAAAACTGATCAAAATTTCCTCAAAAATGGCCAAGAGCTGTAAAATAAGGCATGTTAAGCCCTCATAGATGCTTCAGCAAACATCTCTAAGTTTCCTTCATCATTTGGTCCTTTTGGGCTTCTTTGATCTTGTTTTCAAACTACTTGACCTTGACATTACAAATCATGTTCTGAGCCTCGTAATGGTGTGTCATGTGCCTTAGTAGCTGATTGTCTCTATTGGATTTCTCTAGAAGCTTCTCCAAATGTTCATTGACCCTGTTCAGCCAATACTCTTTGTCCTGACTCACCTCTCAAGCAATTTTGTCCTCTAGGTCTAGCTCTTCATTAAGTAAAATGTGTTCTTCTTCTTCTTGTAATGCTTTCTTAAGCCCTTTAGTTCTTGGCCTCTTTCTCTTGACTTTCCCTTGTGTTCGTTCAGGCTCATTTGTCTCCATTACTGCTTATCCCTTGCCGACCTACTGCAATAGTTTGGTTTGCTCTTTCTCCATGATCAATTGTTTTGCTTTCAATTGACTATTTTCCTGTTCTAGGAATGAGATGATGTATCTTGCTCTTTCCATGTTGACTGTGAGTTCCTTGATCTGATAATATTTTTCTCCGATCATATGCTGCATGCTAGAAGACTCATCTTCTTTCTCTAAGTCAACCAACTCAAACTCATGCTCAACCATGTCCTTATCCTGCACTGATGGTCCCTATTTTGCTGATGTAGAAGGCTTGGCCCCTTTCTCACCATGAGAAGTAAACACAAGCCTCTTTCCTCTCTTGTACATCCTAGTCACCTCAGGTTTAGGTACTTTAGGAACCTCCTTTGATTTGTTTAATAACCCTACTTCCATAGGTTGTGCTGATGTGTCTTGGTGATGGCTTGGTGAAGTAATCTCATTTCATTTTTGAAACCTTAGATGATAGGAAAGGGGGGAAAACAATGAGGGATGAGTGAAAAATGAAATGATGGGTAGGTGGAGTGGAAAAAATGGCAAGGGAAATTCTAGGAGGTGGATATGGACAGTGAGAAACTTATGAAAATGAAATGAGGTGAAATGAAGGAAAGGAGTATTTGTAAAAATGAAAAATAGAGTTTTTAGGAAAACTGTCCAAATTCTTTAGGAATGAGCTAGGGTTTCACTTTTAGTGAAGTAACTTAATGTTTTGAGGTTGGTTCAGTGTTTCATATATCATATTAAACATGTGTATAGTCGTAGGATAAGATTTTACATGTTTAAAGTCAAGAAAACCAAATGACCATCATCGACCCTGTCATCATTTGATGAGAAATTCACTAGAAACCCTAATTGAAGAAATATTTGGCTTGAATTCATCTTGAAAAACAAAAAGGTGAGTAATATGGTGTACTTACTTGTGGATGAGCGTAGGATTGCAAGAAAATAGGTGAGCAAGCTTAAAAAATCAATTTAGGTGAGTTTTGGAAAATTTTGACGTACTCTGGCCCAAGCGCAGCACCCAAGCACAACGCAGTGTTCCTAAGCGCATCGACGGTAAATTTTTGCCAATTTTGCCTATGAAATCAAGTTTTTCTCATTTTTGGGAGGGATATCTCGATGCAAAATGATGAATGAGACATAAATAAGACAAGTTTGGGGATTTTTAGTTTATATAGGAAAATTAATTTCCATTTTGAAAAGAAATGGGACCCACAAACCTTTGAAAAACTGATTTTTCACTTTTGAAAATAGAGTCACCTTAGAAGGATGAAACCTGGGCTGTATTTTCACTTTTTGAGCACTCGAACTTCTTCTTCTAGAGCCTTTCAAATTGAAATCATGATGAACTTGTGAAAACTCAACAAGTTAATGTCAAAGAGTTGTTTATCATGTTTTATTCACTGCTGGATTTACATATGGTAATGATGGACCCTGGAAGCCATAATGACCTAATGAAAGACTTGAAATTGAATGGAATGATGATGATGATTGATATAAAGAGAACTTGCTTTTATTATGACACCTTCATGTGAATGAGATAGGTGACTATCATAAGTGAATTTTCAAAAGACTTAACTCATTCCTAGACCTACTAAATAGTGACCAAATTTTACTGTGTAAACCTAGTGACATGATAAAATTTGATTTTGAGACTCCTGACAAGCTTAGTAAAAGCACAATTGATCCCAGTGACAGGAAAACGAGACTAACACTAACAGTTTCCATTTCCTTTTCATTTGTCTTTGTCTCATGAATCATACAAATGTCTGGTCTCTCTTAAATTATTAACTCTTTCATTGCCTTAATTTTTTGCATACTTCCCATTCTTTTGCAATTCCAGGAGACTATATTCTTTATCACTTGATGATATGGGTAGAGGGTTCTTTCCCTCTATTGGGGTGGGACTTTTTCTCCTTGTTGTTTTCCAAGAAAGTATCTAGACTTTGTTGGGTGCCTAGAGAAATTTTCTTTGCCACAACTTCATCTCTGATTTCTCTATTGGTTTTTCTGCTTGCCCTTTTAGGCTGGTTGAGAGAGGAGATGAGCTCTTTGGAGAGGGTAAAAGTGATTATTCAATTGGGGAGGAGTGATGAGGGATTTGGGAGGGGATGGGAGAGGAAGGGGATGAATTAGAGGGGAAGGGTAGAAGAGGAAGGGAGGAAGGGGGGAGGGGATATCAAGGTCCACATGGGAGCAAAGGGATTAGAAACCAAAATATTTGATAAGGGGGGAGGGATAAAAGACGGAGGGAGGGGTGTTGAGGGAGAGGGGAGATCGTTAGATGGAATATGCTTGGAAGGATAGGAGGAGGGGTAGAGGATGGGGAAGGTCGAGGGAGGGAGAATGAGTACTGAAGAGGATTGGGAAGATGATTTATTTGTTGTCTTCTTCTTCTTTACTTTCTCCCATTTTGGTTCCTCGTTTTCTGTTTCTTCTGTTTCCTATTTTTTAGCACATCTATTTGCAAAATGACTATATTCGTGACATACCTTATATTTGAACGAAATTTGTTCATATCCAACTATTGGATGTGAACGCAGCTATCAACTTTGATCTTGACTACTTTCAGTAGTACTTTACCCAAATTGACTTCCACACACATTCTTGTGTAGGCATGCATATTTTCCTTTGGCTCACTTCTATCAATATATTTCCCCATTGTGTTTCCTATTTCTTTAATGGATTCACCTCCCCAGCAATGTAGAGGAAGATGGGGGAGCCTTACCCACACTAGCACTACATTCGTCATGTCCAACTCTAGATAAAATTTTGGGGTCCATCTATTTGAATAAAGCCCTCTTGAGTCCATGCAATACGGACCATTTCTTAAGATTAAGTCTTTGTCCTCTTTTGATTCAAAATGGATGGTGAAGTAACCTCTTCCATAGAATCTAATCAAGATTTTCCCCAAGATGGAGGAGGCAAAATTTCTTTCCACCCATTTGAGAATCAATCGGGGTAAGGGCTAGATCCCAATAAATTAGCCAACCAATCCACTCTCAGAAAGAGAAAAATTTGCACGTCGAGTGAGGGAAGGGAGGAGGATAATTTCATGGATTTCATCAATCTTCTTCACAAACTTGGAAATTGAAGGCATGTTTCGAGACAGTCCAAGGGAGGAGATCAGAGAGGAAAATGCTTCTGCATTGTCTCCCATCTGGGCTGAAGATTCAGAAAGCATAGTAGGGATCGAACCACCCTCCAGAGAAGATTTCAGAAGGGCCATCACTGGTTGACCACGAGATAGCAAGCCCCAAGAGCAAGAGGCTCTGAGAACCAAGAGAGGAAGGCACGCGCAGGGTTTGAAAATGCCAAGGCAGGAAACTTAGCGCAACACACAAGTATTGCAACCATATACTATTATATTATGTTAATTTTTTTATTGTCAATATATATATATATATGGTTGTTATTATTTATATAGTTATTAGTAAATACAAATAATAAATTTCTAATAGCCACATTAACACTATACATCTAATATTTATTAATGTGATTGATAAGTGTCTATCTCCTTATATCAAGGACATTTACTAATGTTGTTGTCTATGTGTTTCATATATGTCTATGAACTTATATCAACCACATTGGTAAATGTGGTTGTGACAGTTTAATTAATAGTTACCCACAATTTTAAATGGTTCAGTTTGCCAGTCAAATCATGTTTCAATAATCATATGGCAACCTCGGCATATTTTTTAATTAATGGTCACCGACAACCCTAAAGCCAACAATGGTTCCGCTGGCGGGTCGATTCAAGGTTCAATAAAGCAGGGGGTAAATCGGTGGCAGATACGACGAATTCCCGTGACCTGCAACGTATTTTTTCATTCCCACTTGTAGACTCTTTCAACGTCACCAAAACGACCAGTGGCTTCAAAGAAATTCCCATATTTCTTATCAATGGAAACTTCTAACCGTATTTTTTTAACCCTAAAAAATGAAAAATAGAGTCGGCCTTTTGTCGCATGGAATTGAGAGGTTGTGCAAATTCATGATCGTGATAATTTTGGGGGAAGAGATTGGCATTAATACTATTAATGTGAATACATAGTTAAAGTTATTTCTAGGCCAGCACTCATCTCTTTTCACTGTTACAGAATATAAAGGATTTATAGATAATGTGATAATTATATCATAAACCTTTCAGCATGTCTCAATATTCAAATGTCAAACCAATTTTGTTTAGAAAAACATATTTCCTTCAATTTATGTTTAATAAAAATTAAAAACATAATTTCTATTTCCTTTTGTGCATACATATGCTGGAAATAGTTAAGTTCAGATGGGTGGCCAATTCATTACAAGAGAACATAACTAATCAATAGCCAGAGAGACGATCTCATTACTCATCTCATACATATCATTATGTGCCACTTGTAGGAGCTCCTAAGCCTCACTCAATTCTTAAAGTTGATAATAACGAGGATTTATTGTCTCTTTTTGTTTACTTTTTTCTTTTTAATTGCAATCAATATATATAAAATTAATGAAGGTTCATTTAATTTTTAAAATGGTTAAATTGATTGGTATTTCATATATATATATATATATATATATGTGAAAAGAGTCTATTAACCTTATAATTTACTTTATCTTAGTTGAATTTCTTCAATTCAACTTTTAGTAAGCATAAAAGCACCTTGAAGGATTCATTACTTAGAACAAGTAGGGATTCAAGGCAGCAAGTCCCTGCCTTGAGTCGATGCCTTGAGCGGGTTGATTGGGTGAAGTGTGTGAAGGTTGACTAGGTGAAGCGTGTGAAATTTGATACCGATGTTCTATTTCCTTAACCTCTTCTCAGTCAAATAAGGGGTGATTAGAAATGTATAGATCGTGCTATAGAGATGACCATCATTGCTATCCTAGCCACACAAAAAAAAAAAAAAAAAAAAAAATTGTGGGAAGCTCGATGAATCATATCTCCACGCTAGATTGAATGCATTATATAGGCAAAGACAATGCATTTGTAATCGTGGCATCAATTATCTCAATGATGAATTGAATGGAGTCAACTTCATTATATTTAAGTAGCAGTGTTCATAGTCATGGTCCTAACCG